>JAGGCT020004114.1:530037-565498 GCA_017654935.2 Phymorhynchus buccinoides
TCAAGAACGGTTGCAAAACGGGGGAAACGACGTTTGGGAACGGAGTAAAATCACCTTCGGTGGGGGTGGGTATAGAGGCGGAGTTAATGACACTCTGGTGTGTTAACCGTGCCTTGCCGGTTCTTGGACAGGACAGAATATGGAATAGGGTACAATGTTAGTAAGATATGTGCCACTGGTTAGCTGGAAAAAAGGGGGAGGGTGGGGGGGGGGGGGGAGGGAGTGAGGGGAGGGGGAAGTGGGTAAGAGATAGCGGTGGGCGCCCTGGGAAGGCGAATTTCGCCCCCGTAGCGGGGGGGAAAAAAAAAAGACGGAGAGCAGTGCAGGCAAACAAAAAAACACGAGTAACGTCCCCAGATGTTTTTGTTTTTAGAGCATACTGGACTGTTGTCTACTTGGGTGATGGCTCTGCATGGTATTCGCAGGATGTTGCCCTGGTGGGTAATAACAAAAATTGTCTGGGAGAGGGGTGGACGGATGCCCGTGGCGCCTACTTACTCATTGACAGAACGAATACCGGTGTGGTTATGGTGTTGTGTGTGTGTGTGATGTGTGTGTGTTTTGGTTGTGTGTGTGTTTTGGTGTGTTGTGGTGCGTGTGTCCGTGTGGAAAAGTTAGAGGGCGGTGGTGCGTGGTGGCGTGCGGGTGTTGTGTGCGTGCGTGGTGCGGCGTGCCGCGTCTCGTGTGGGTGCGTGCGGCGCACGAGTAGTTGCTTGGCGATGCGTGTCGTGCGGTGGCGTGCGGTGTGCGTGCGTGCGTGCGTGCGTCGATGCGTGCGTGCCGGGTGTGTGGTGTGTGTGTGTGGCGCCGTTGCGCCGGCGCGTGCGCGTTGCTGGTGGTGTGCGGGTGGGCGGCGCCATGGTGTTTGCTTACGTGTTTGTGTTTTTGTGTTGTGAGTGTTGGTGTGTTTGTCTGGTTCGGCAGCGCATGCGACCGCAGCGCGATGTGTGCTTATATATATGTGTGTGTGTGAATATGTGTAGGCTGTGTGGTTTGATGAGTTGGGTAATGCCTGAAAAAGATTGGTGGTGTGATCAATGGGGGACTAGAAAGGATGGGCAAAAAGTAGATAAAAGATTGGGCTGGGTTCGAATAGGTGGATTGTGGGAAGAAATGGAGGGTGGGGGTAAGAGAAGTGTGCCTGGACTTAGGGGTGAATGGTGGTGGGTGAAGGAATGGGGATTAGGAAAGCAGGTGGCGACGGTTGCGAGACGGGCGCGTGCGGGCGGGGCGAAGCGCGGGGGCGAAAAGGCGGGCGGGTTGTGGGTGGGGTTGGGCAAGTGCGGCTGTGTGGCAAAAGTAAGAGAGGTGGAGGTGCAAAAAGAATGGAAGGGGAACGAAAAGAGAAAAAAAAGAGGGGTGCGTTTGGCAGAAGATGTGGGTGAGGGGTGAACGTATGGGGTGGGGGCGGTTGCATAATAGCGATGATGGTGGGGCGAGGAAAGATCGGGGGGTGGGGCAGCAAAAAAGAAGAGGTGGGGTGGCGGAGCGGGAACAAGAAAGGGACAAGAAAAAAGGGAAGGGGGCGTGGGTGGACGGGGAAGAGGAGTGAGGGGTGGGGGTGAAGGGGGCGGGGTGCGAATGTGGTGTGTGTGGCGTGTGGGGGGGTGTGGAGGGGTGTGCGTCTTTTTGACTATGTTAGGCCTGACCTGACGCATTGCGACGCGGTTTTATACGGTGCGTTTCCGGTTGTTAATGAATATAATAATAATATTAATACTGATAGGTATACTAATAATAATAATCTAGATAAGTAAGCAAGGAAGTACTATGGACATCATATATAGCGCTTTCACCTCATGATTGTAAGTCACCAACAAGAAGCGCTGTACAATGCGAATAATTCATACAACAAGTAGACACAAAGCCATAGTGTTTACGTAACTGCATCACGCGCTTGCCCCGTGTACGTGCATGTTACAGTACTGGAGTAGTGTCATCCCATAGTCAACTAAATGCGGATACAACCATACAAAGGATGCTCCTTGGCTTTCTTTCTGTCTTCTTTTATAAGTGTTGCCAGTGAACTAACGGTACCGCCACACAGTTCGCAAAAAACTAAAATCGGCGAAGGACATGCGACGAGAGCGAGTGTACGAATCAAACGATGGGATGCCGAGAAATTATACGCCAATCACATTTGATGCTAATGAGACCACGATCGTATCGAATCAGAGCTCGGTGAACAGTCGTGGCTCATTTGTAGTGGACTTGTGGCTGGGGCTACCTTAGAGCTAGCTCGAAAGCTCGTTTGCGCTAGTATATTATATGTTTATGGGGTTTGAGGATTATCCTGATGAACCACAAAAAGAATTTTATCATCAATAGTATTCAAAGTCGTGCCGTATGTTTGGCACTGGGTCCTATCTACAATAACGTGAGACGTCGGTTGTCACCGATGCTCTAGTATGTGTATCTATTCTTGATTATGCATTCTCTTAGTTTTGATTGTGGTCTGCTATTTCCTTTTCTTAATATTTGATTTGATTCCCGTCTGGGTGTCTTTTGTGTGCCCCTTCTTTCTTTGTTTCTGTAAGTTTGTTCGTTTCTATCCTTTTGCGATACTTGGGTTCATTAGTAAAATGTGTTGGAAAAAAAAGAGTTAGAGAGTAGAAACACAGAAAAAAGATCAAAAAGAAACAACATGATAGGGACTAAAAAGAAAAGCCTAAAGAACGAAATGTGTTGTGGATGATATGGCATAAAGGGCCTCAAATAAAAACAAAAGAAGAAACAATATAGCCAACGTCCCATGTCCAAACGAGGAATAAGACAAATTGGCAAGAGAGAAACCATAAACGGGACATGATGTCTCTGGTGGAGCGTCTCTCCCGGCCTGAGGAAATCCCTCCGTGACACTGGGTCAAGCTCCTGGCCTCTGCGCAGGCTAATCACCACACTCGCGATCAGAGGACCAGACACGTGAGTCTCGAACAGATCTTGACAAAAGTCGTCCGGGCCATAAGTAATTTTACCGGAATTAATAGATACTGTCAATTTGACCGTCATTCAGAGTAACTATGTATGTGTCAACTTCTAAATCTCGCGTGTCGTCTCGCTTAGACCACACCATTTGCCTCTGTTGACGTGTTGCCTTTTGTAGTGGGTTTGTTTGTGGCAACCAATCGGTGTTTTCTATATAAAACGTCTAATATATAAACCAAAAGTCTGATCATCACCAATTCCCTATGATCTAACCTAAGTAAAAAAACCGTAAATCATTACTTTCCTATTACTGCTGTTTGTTGAATGTATGGTATGTTTGTTTGTTATGGCTGGAGTTTGTGAGTTTATTTATAATATTCACATCGTGGCGATGCGAAAAGATTCCATGCACTGGTTTCCTGCGTGCGCAACTTAAAAACTTCAAGTATACCATAATCTCCCGCAAGAAAGAAAATGGGAATGCTTTTTTACTTTCAGCGATAGTCACATCCTGTTTGTTTTTATTTTGCTAGCAGTTTCTGGTTTGAAGAAAGAACAAAAGAAGACTGTTTAAACGGTCTACTCAACTCGCCGGTCTGAAATGTCACAGGACCATATTGGGCATGATGACAGACATGCGGGAACGAATCCTGGATCATGCGCGAAGAGCAGTGCAAACCAGAAATCCCGCATTTTTAACAAATGTCAGAGTACGTTTAATATCGTGGTTGTAGTTTTTGATGCACGGAGTGTTTGTTCCCAAAATTGAAAATGTGATTTCGTGAAATCGAGATCTAATGATTGACAAATTGCTAGTCAAAAGTGGATTGACTCCTTTAATTGTTGCTCCGAAATTTGGCTGTGTTACAGACACTTAGTTAATCTTAGTGTACTGGTGGAGTATTTAATTAGGTAGAAACAAATAAGTCTTCCATTTCTCGACAATCTGGACAAGTTCCGGTATTGTATATTTTACACAAGCGTGAACGATGTCCTCGCTCCATGCATGCTAAAAAACGTGTAAACGGTGACACGGGAGTGCGAAACATCCCGGTGAATTATGTTAATGTCTTATACACTCGAGCCATTAAGCGGAGAAATATAGAGACCACCGATTAATATAGTGACAGTACAGGAACGCGTGTAATACAGTTATTGGAGTAAAGGGAAGGGTTGTGAGAAGGTATGGGAAAAGTAGAGATAGGGCGGAGAGTCTACCAAGTCCCTCGACTCCCTATCCGTGGTTAGGGCATGGGGCGAATGAGTGTGTTAGCTGGGCTTTGTGGCTTCCTTATGACTGCATGAGCTACACGGTCCCGTTCGTGCTATCAGTGCAGCGCTTTTTTTTTTTTTCAAATGGATGTGTTCTAAAAAAAACCTCCCATATAAGAACGTAATATTTTGTTGGCAAAAAAGACATTGTGATGTTTGTGCGTATGGTGTGTGTTTTGTAATAGAAATCGGCAAAAAGTTCCAGAAAGATTCAGGGGAAAAAAATTCCTGTGGTGGTAAGAGCTGTTAGAGGTCCAGTGTACACTATGTGAGTCAATAACTAAATTTTTGGGGTCTCTATACATATAATAGTATCGGGGCAACCAACGTGTGTCCGAACCACGACTGTCCGAACTTAAGGGCTCTCCGCATGAAGAGATTTAATTATTCTGACAGCGTTCTAATCTAACACCGTGATGTCCTGACAGAAGTCCGTTCATCGACAGATCGTTTAACGGTTTTGTTCAATATCGTTGCATGTCCCATTCTTTTTTGGTTGTCAAGATCCTGTATTATGAATTTCGTATTTGATTTTTGAGATGATAAAGGAAACCGTGTCAGTCGACATGACTTTGACCTGACTGCTTATGTTTGTTAATTGTAACAAGCTGTAGTCCCATCGGTGGATCGTGTGACTTCTTTCAGCAGAAGACTGTGAGCAGGGATGAAACAAAAAGCTGGAATGTAACTGCAAGTCATAAACCAAAGTACTGAAAAGGCGTACGGTGACCAGGTGAAGACTAACCCCCTAGGGAAATACCCAAACCTAGGACCTGGACTCAGAGACGGATCTAACAACCGATAGAGGTTCTCTGTCATTGGTAGTTGTGTTGCATTGGACAATGATTGTATGTGTGTTGCAGAACATTGTAGTAATGTAATTGTAATTGATTTGCATTGTATGTAATTGTATTGTTGTTGCATTGCATATGTATTGGTATTGTGTTGCTATTGTAAATGTTTGTACGATTGTGTTTCTTGTAATGTATGGTTTAGATTTGTAAGTATTCATATGTGAATGTTTTATTGGTGTTGCATTGTAAATGTATTAGTATTATTGATTGTCATTGTATGGTAAATGGGGTATTTGTGTTGCTGATTGTAATGTATTGTGTAGTTGGGGTGTTGTACAGAGTTGATGGTGCCTCGATTAGAAAACGTCAAGATAGCCAGGGGTCCTTACACGTAAAAAAATGAAAAGAATGACAAAAAAGGAAACCCATAGGTGAGTTCCCCAGTTAAGGAACGGATTGTCCGGTATTGAATAATGAATTGAGGTGCTGATCAACATAATGTCATTTCTGGTCCCGTTGATATAGCGCATAACTATCAAAGAGCCAGGACATTCTTTTTGTCTGACCTGTTTATATCTGTTTCTTCTAAGAAACAACAGTTATGTCCATCCCTTTCTCTTCCTCGGTGTATAACTTGAAGTTTGTTTTTTGTGTGATATATGCAACAGTATTGTATTGTAAGGCCAGTTGCTTAATTGTCACCGAGAACTCTTCCCATGAATTTTGGCCATGTCGATCGCTGTTAAAAACTATCGCAGTGCCTTCAAAAGGGTAGTATTTCGTTTCGTTTGTCAAAAGGTAACAAAGCTATATGTTTATATCCGCCTGTTTGTTCCGACACCCTTGATTTATGTTTCTTGACGAGTCTTGTGGAAGTTGATTTATTTGTTCAATTTGAATTCATGAATATTAGCAACATAGACAAAGATACTTTGTTATAGTAGTCGTATTTGACCAGACTGCCCTATTGTGTCAATTATGCAATGGTAAAAGTAGGCTGCAGTATAAGCTGTGCGCACAAAGCTGTTTAAAAGCTTGCCAATTCTTCATCTTTTTATAGATCATAATGCATTGTGTTGTGTGGTGGATAAAACCTATTTATATTGCCAACGAAGCCGGATAGATAAGGGAGCTAGCCTAGGCTTCGGACACCGATGACAATGATACCGTGTAATACCTTCAATGCACAAACCCAAGCGATTACTAATGCAAATCCTGAAATAACCTTTTTTGTGGTAATCCCGACTTGAAAAAGCCTTGATCCTTAGCAATTGTTACCTTGACGCTTAGCTCTGCCGTTGCGTGGGATACTCATTCCTCGACTAGCTGTGTCTTGGTTTGACACGGTTACCCTCTAAATAATTTATTCGGAAGACATTTAGGTGTTGTTTTTTGTATCTACCAGATTGGTGAAACCAAACATCTTTAATCAAGTAGTAGGGAGTTATTTTTTCCTTGGATATGGTACCTGTGGTCGTATCATTGTGCCTTAGCTGCGTTCCTTGGGGCTTCTGAGCTGATCATATTTTTTAACATCATAATTGTGGGTCTTTGTTCCACAGCAAGGTTATTATTCAATGTGTAGGTACTTGAGATCATCTTGAACGGACAGATATAGTTCAACATTAACACTTAACCCCGCTTTCAAAGACTCCGCCAAGCGGCGTATTTGCAACTCAATTAACATGTCCATGGGTCATTTACTCCTGGTTAGAGAACAGAAAGCCATCTGCAGTATTGTGGATTCGTGGTGTGACTGGCATAATATAGAAACAGGGTCTGCCTTGCATATCCACAAAACTAGACAATAGGTCTTTGGATAATAACCCCAAGTTTGTGGCCTGTTGTAGTGACAGTAGGTGTGCAAATCACTGTGGTGGCTAAATCGACTTTGGCGGTTGAACGGTTTAAACTCAGTCATTTTGTTCCCTGCCCATGTGGTAGCGTGCGATAGGCGGGGACAGTGTTTCATTGCCCCAACCAAAACTACATCACGTACCTGATCGAGTCTATAAGGCAGTCAGAGCAATAGATCTGTCTGCTCCGCAGCTTAAGGACAAGCCCTGGAGCATTTAACGTCCGCGAGAACAACTGTCAGTGACAGACGCCAGTGCCGTCAGTTTCCTAATGAAAAAATAAACGAAAAAGAATTTTGTTGTTAGTATAATATTTTCCTATTTGAATATAACTGATGCTATTAGTTTTTTTCTCTGTAGGCCTCATGCATTGTGCATTGTAGTTACGTATCGCGGAAACATCCATACGGATTTGTCCCGGAATGAACAGTTCTATATATACTTTTTGCGAAGATACTCTATGATGTTTATGATGTGTATAAATGTGCGTATACAGCGCTTCGTCTGGTTTTCGTGACCATATATCATAATTATTGGTGTGCAGTTAGTTTCCGATTATACTGTTTCACCTATGTATTTACATCTGTTGTTGACAGTAAAAGTATTATTTGACGGCGTTGGCCTGAATGTTGGACTTGACACAGGTGCGAAAAAGAAGAAAAATAACATATATACCGTAGCACGAGCAGTGCCGGTACATAACATATAATACAGTAGCAATCCTAAACCTACAATACATGCATACATACATACCTACGCTAACAAAAAATATTACAAAGTGAGGCATGACGAGGTAGCGCAGAACACGATAAGATACAAGGAAACAGTAGCGCGTTATACAATACCTGAAAAACAAGGAAAGACATGAGCTACCTATACATGGGGGGTGGCATGCAATTCAGTATCAAAAATAGACCAGTACAGTGGTACCAAATGAACGTGTATTGGTAAAGGAGGTGACATACAGTAAGCATCTATGGGTACATACAACATAAAAATACCGTGAGCATAAACAAAAAAATAAAGGAAACAGTGACATACATACATAAGATGAAGCAGACAATACCAAAAATACGATATAGGTGATAAACAAATTGTACAGTAACGAAAAAATTCATAGACAAAAAAAGTGTGACGATAGCTGGTACAGGAGAAATAAAACAGTACAAAATAAGAGAGGCAAATGGTAACAAAAACAAATAACAATCAGTAGGTGATAAAAGGGAACATATAACAAAGAGAGCATAGAATAATGTTCGAACGAAAATACCAACTTACAATACACTGCAGGGACAAGTAACATTACATCCATCAATACTCATACAACTGATACAGACTTGCAAATAAAATCATGAAAAACAAAATACCATACCATAATAACCGTCCACATATTACAGTAGGGGAAAGCAGTGTGAAAGGGGTGGGAGAAAAAAAAATAAATTAAAAAAGCACAAGGGGGGGGATAAGAAAACAACAAAAGAGTGGGGAGTAGGGAGTCAACATGGGAAGGGGAAAAGAGAAAAAAAAAAATAGAAACCAGGAGAAGACAAAGGGAAATATAAATACATAGACACAATATCAAAAACACAACACGGGCATTAAAGAAAAAGAAGGAGACGGGAAGAATGACCATGACGCCGATAGTGCAACCAAAAGACAGTCCAGCGATAGAAAGCACGACGCGATGTGGGGGGGCGTGGGACCTGGGAAGGTGCGCATGCGGCGGGGGGTATATTTCTTTTCTTACCTTTTGCCTGTATCTTTTTAGTGTTGGTGGAGTTGTAGGATAAGACGAGGAAGTAGAAGTAAGAAGAGAGGGAGAGAGAGTTACGAGAGAGGTAGAGAGATAGAAGAGAGAGAGAGAGCGAGAGATGAGAGAGAGAAGGATAGAAGAAGAGAAGATAGAGAGAGAGAGAGAGAGAGAGAGAGAGAGAGGGAGAGATAGAGAGAGAGAGGATTTATAATAGAGGAGCTAGAGAGAGAGAACATAGCATTAGACAGAGGATAGAGCGAGAGAGAGAGTAGAGAGAAGAGAAAAGAGAGTGGGTTGATAGAGATAGTACGAGAGTATGGAGTGGGTGCAGAGGATGATCTATGACAGAGGGGAGAGTGGGTGGAGGATGAGGTCAGAGGGACAGAGAGAGAGAGAGAGGAGAGAGAGAGAGAGAGAGAGTGAGAGGAGTTAGAGTCAAGTAGCTGTGGCTGAGAGAGAGAGGGTGTGAGAGATCGGAGAGTAGTGAGAGAGAGACGAGAGATAGACTGGGGCTAGAGGAGAGAGACATCATACGAGAGATAGAGATAAACGAGTGGGTTGAGTAGGAGAGTATATTTATTATACCCTCACTTCCTCAAATGAACGTCCATTTTCATATATTATAAAACATACCCACTCACACCCTTCCGTCATTTATATTGGCCTATTTATTTCCTAATGTCTAATTATACACATATCTCCGATTAATGAAATATAAATATCAAAATCAATAATCACTATTACTCTTCTGCTCTTTATCCGTGAACGAACCCCTTTGCAGGGTCACTTTTCGAACCACTTCTCTAGCCACCCCCTGTTAATAACAGACTACAACATAAACTATACGTCTGTCTATCTGTTGAGCCGTTTTTCTACATGGTGAGGACATTACCAATCCCTAATTGCCTCTTCGTCTTACTGTATAATGAACTTTAAGGGACTGAACAGGGTTGTATCGTTAATTAAAAGCAATTTAATTAACCGATACTATGGTGTGGTGGTCGTTCCCGAACAAATCGACGCAATTAGATTTTCACAGAACGAGCGAAGATACGAGCGCGTGTACATAGCATGTACATGTACCGTAACATCCCTAGCAAACACCTCCCCCCCCCCCGCACCCACCTCTGCACAGATTTTGGACAAAATCAGGGAGTGGGAGTTTACTATGTATACAAACCTTTGTACGAAAACAGGTTAATTCCCACCAGCGTATCCGAAACTCCAGTATCCTTTTTTTCGCCCAACTTTTATACTTCATTGGGTAAGGGATAGGGTTTATGGATTATTTTCATGCCATGGAAAGTTTGAAAATAATTAAAATATCCGCCAGTAACAATGAGGGCTAAAACCCTCTAAAATTCAGCGTCCGCCGATCAATGTTGCCAGTAAATCATGGTGAATTCCCTAAAAAATGGAGACCTATGTTCAATGCCAAGTTCGCATTATGGTAACGCTTCAAGTGCAGTTGTTTAGTTTATTCAATTATAATGCCAAATCTTTGTATTCTGCACGCACAATAATCCTAAACTTATTCTAAAACCCTTGGAAGTCCAAAAGTTGGGCGGAAAAAGGCTCCTGTGACAACATTTCGGATACGCTGAATAGGGAAAATTGACTCTATTCCCCTTCCCCTATTTTTGTCACACAAAGTGTGTGTGGTGGTGGGGTGCTGTTTGCTAGGATGATGTACAGTAATATGCCATTCCTGTCCGTGTCTGACTATGACTGCAGACACATAAGAGGAGGTGTCAGCTGCCTTATTTCCGTGAGCGCCAAGGGATAGCAATGTGTCCTACAGTGGAAATGCCTTGCCCGGGGTACATCTCCACTGCTCTCTAAGGCCCAAGGTAGGTGGAGGATAATCTGGCGTTGGAGAAGGTCCCCAAAGTAAGACAAAAATTCCTTTTGGCTCTAAACACTAAAAGTCAAAGCAAACACCCCCTAGTTAGTTTTGGTAGACATTCTCTATCGCAGTACCTCCATGATCTGCTCAGAACATTGGGTGATGGTTGGTTAGATGGTTCGTCCGCAAGTTTGCTGTTTTTTACAGGGGGGAAAAAAAACGAGTGGACGTACACCCGAACTTGTCCTTCCCTATTTTGAGAGTCAAAGTCTTCCCAACACCAAACAAATATAATTGATCTTCTGTGACATATATAAAATAAGTCTATCCTAACTTCCCAAAACTGAGACAATGGAGTTCCCTTTGAATCAGAAACCTCCGAGTATGAGATGCTTTTTAGGTGCATAGGTTTTACATCATTGGTGGTGCTAAAATGTCGACTTTGGCGGTGAAGGGTTAATTCTTTTTTCCAATTAACACGGAAGAAATAATCATATTCATCCCCCTCTCTCACTCACTACACACGCTGATGCGAACACAAGTGAACAAACACTACTAGCCTATTTGTGATCCCGCACCAAGAAGAGAGGACTGATACTAATCGCTGGGATAGACATCTCCACAACAGGCTTGCAAGTCAAATACATTTTTGGGTCATTTTGAGTTATGGGCATTTTCGTTATTCTCTAACATCTTATCTTTATATTAATTTTTTATTAAAGAATACATCTTTAATATGTCTCTACGTGGTATCTTGATAAGTGCTTTAAAACGAGTAGGTTTGATGCATTTTTCTTCAGCTGTGGGGCTAAACTTTAGACTGTTTTTCTCCAAAATTGGCTGACAAGCTCGACCCTACTAACGTTTAAATGCTCATACTCTGGACGGAAACAAAGATACAGGAATGGTTCTTGTATCATATAGAAAGGATCGTTTGTATCATTTGAAAGAGAATTTTTTCAAATGCATAAATTTCTCAGAAAGATCAGTTTGACACTTACTGTTCCCTTTCGTGTTGCTATGTCACTTTCTGTACACGACGTGTACTTAAAGTATTTATCAATCAATGTATGTATCTCGTCTGTCGTTTCCTACAATGACTGACGAGATATTGCGTTGTAGCTATCCTGCAAATTATAATCATAGGGGCTTATTAGGTGGTATTACCCGACAATAGAATAAATGTTTGTAGATGAGGCCGTCCGTATCTATGGCGTTTCTCTGGGCCGATTGCTTCGTGAATTTTGGCAGATAGATTACTGGTGAACGGGGAGTGACTATCGGTGCAAACAGGAAGTGAATCAATTGACTTAGTGGCGCCTAACAGGCGCATGAATGCAAAACGGGCCCTGATAACTCGCCGGTTTTACACGCGAATCGCGCTCAAATTATAGCTGTCGAGGTTGCTGTCACTCAGGGAAAGCCTGGCAGCATATCAGAAAATCGGGAGTAGTGCGTCACTCTCAGAGCAGCGCCAACGGGAAACTGGGGGACTTTTAACTCTGGCCGTTCTTAACGAATCGCTTCAAATTCTGTACTCATACGTTCCCAGTAATTGGCGGTTAACCGTTACTAGGCGTTAACCCGTTACATAGGAGTAGCGCATCACTCCTCAGGAGCAGCGCCAACGCGAAAACGGGGGCTTATACTCACCGTTTCTTGACCAAATCGCTTCAAATTTGCTTCAATTTGCTGTACTAACTCTGCGTTACCTAGTACTTGCATTACCAGAGAGAATTACTGGCGTTTACATGTACCGGCGTTTTGGCGCTGTGTTTGTAAATAGGTCAGGTGACATGATTTTCGGCTGTATGATCGGTGACGCATCATTGATTGATAGGAATTGTTCATGACCAGGAGAAAATAATTAAAAGACCAACCCACTTACAAGTGTAACATTCCCTTTATGCTAGGAAGTGTTTCTTATCGGGCTATAAGATGAAAACACGCGATCCCGTGATTTTGACCGTGACGTTGTGGGTCTTTAAATGGAAGTCAATTTACACGGTTTGTGGGGTGATCTGCCTAAAGGTCGATTTATGGCGTATGAGTTTTGACCCACCAGGGGGCAGTCAAAAGCACTAGGGGCTCATCACGCTAGATTATTAGTTGGGACGTAAGTGAGAGAGAGAGAGAGAGAAGAGTAGAAGAGAGAGAGTGGATGAGAGAGAGAGAGAGTAGCATAAGAGAGAGCATATAGTAAGAGAGCAGGCGGAGAGAGAGAGAATAGATCATCTCGCTCTAATGTAGAGAAGTAGAGAAGAGAGAGGGGTGGGACTCGCTCCCTATCTCTCTCTTTCTCTTTACTCCCCAACTAAGAATATAGGAGAGGATTAGCTCCATCGCGTGGTAATTGCCAACTGATGGTCGAAAAGAGCATCAAGTCCGCTCTATATATTTTGCGGTGCCGAACAAAATAATGGGGATGGTGGTACCTCGGTAGGGCCGCGATTCAGGTGTGGATCCCCCCAGAGGGCATCTCCTCGGCTCGTGCGTGTTGTTGATTAAACATATGACGAACAGCGGCGGCTTTAACATCGACTTAAACACAGACATTGCGATCATTTTAAAATTGATGTCATTAATATTTTTACGTCCGTATATTTTGCGAAGTTTCCTCTCAGTTTGTGTGGATACATGGAGGCGCCCCTCGGGTTGTGTCTTTTTAAAAACAAGGTCGGTCAAGTCGCTGACGATCCATCCTGCTGTTTCAAGCTTCGCCGCCAGGTGGTTGCAATTGTTGCTATGGAATTGCCGAGTATGAGAGGTAAACATTCTAAGTTTCACAAATGCTCTCTCCTTAGTTTATTTTTATCTCCTACCCGAAACAATCTGTGCTATTGGTGAGGTTGCAAGACTAAGAAGGCTAAGACCGTCTGGTGCGTTATGCACCGTTACAGATTTCTCACAGCAATTGTATTTTTGAATAGGTGTGGAGGGAGATTGTGTGGTGTATTTACAATCATCCACTGTCTTCTAAAAGGCTGAACAGGTTGCTGATTTTCTGCTCGTACGTCTGTCACATTCACGACCCTAGGGGGCCACCGTCACGTTTCACAATCACAGTTTTTACAGCGTGCTTTCCCTCTTAATTCAGCTAGTAAATGGACGTAATGGCTTAAGAGACTCAGCACCCACGTCCGTGGTCAAGATCACGGCGTTTCGACGTGTTTGTACCAGATATGTAGCTGGTAGAGAATCTTAAGAGAATCTTGCTCCATAGCAGTAAGAGGGAATGTGACCTGACGTGAGGGTTCCTTTAATAATCTTCCTATCATAAGTAGGGAATGAAGGTGTGCACCTTACGTGGTGACGTGGGGGTGGGGGCGCCTTTAATTGCGTCTTCTACATAAGAGGGAAATGTGAGCGGACGTGACGTGGGGGGTCTTTAATATATACCCTTGTCTTGTGCGTTTGCCCGACTGTGTGCATGGGGACAAGTCTAGTTTGTGTGTATAAAAAACCTCATAACATAATTTTTTTTCACTAAAATCGTCGCATTACCCCGCGTAACAATTCCCCCCCCCCCAAACCCCCCGAGAGGTTAACAATATGTACCTGCTATAGAATGGTGTGTGTTTTCATATAAAGACATGTTGCATCATAAACCGAGCTTAGGCTATATCGGTGTTTGCTGTCTTTTTCTAAACGTAATAACAACAAAGTAACTTCGCTTCTTTCTTGTGAATGGCTCCGACTGTGCTTTCTGTTAAATGACGTTCTTATCACCGAGTATACCCCCCGTGGGATAACGGGGGCTTTCGTTAAAATAGTTACTGGAAGTTATGTGCTAGTAACTTCTCTAATCTGGCCACTGCTCTTTGACTCTGGCTTTTTCCCTTTGCTTGCTGTCATCTACTCTCTTTCTGTTCTGCCTTTACCAGGTCCATTCTCGAGCTCTTTTTGACAACTTACACTTTCAAAAGAAGATTCTCACCGTACGTCCAGAAACTCGCTGTGGGCCTGCTAACTATTTCTTAATTTAGGCGTATAAAAGGGCAGGGCAGCATGACGGCCATAATGCGCTCATATTTGACAGGTCAACTAGTCTGAGAGCGATTCGAGAAGAATAAGATACGTCGATGGGGGGGGGGGGGTGGGGGGGGGGGGGGGGGGGGCAAGGGTGGAGGGGGGGAGGGCGGGGGGGGGGGAAAAAAAGGAGGGGGAAAGAAGCGGTCATATATCAGGGGCTCGTGAAGGCGGCGTGCGTTTTTTTTTACTTTTTCTCTCTTTTTTCAGAGCAAAAAAAGGTGGTCCGCTCTAGCCTTAGCGCTAACCTGGATGCTTACTCCCCTGATAAACAAACAATTACAGCAACCGAAAAAGGAATATAATGTGCGATACCTGCATAGAGAGAGAAGTAGATAGAGAGAGTAGAGGAGTCGTCGAGAGAGTAGAATAGAGAGAGAGAGAGAGAGATAAGAGAGAAGAAGAGAGATAGAGAGAGAGAGAGAGAGAGTAGAGAGAGAGAAGGCGAGAGGGAATAACGAATACGAATTTTTACTGCGTGTAGCGTGATAGCGCTCAAGCGTCTATTACACCATGCCTCTGCAGGGGAAAAATAAAAGCCAGAGAGAGAGATGTTAGAGATAGGATATAGAGAGAGAGTCAGAGAGAGAGAAAGAGAAATAGATGAGAGAGAGATATGATAGAGCGAGCGTATAGAGAGAGATATAGAGCGAGAAAGAGGAGAGAGAGAAGAGAAGAAGCGAGAGCGAGAGAGAGAGAGAGAGAGCGATAGAGAGCGAGAGCCGAGCGAGCGCGGCGAGAAGAGAGAGAGAGCAGCAGAGTAGAGACAGAGAGAGAGAGAGAGTCGATAGAGGGAGAGAGAGAGATTTTCTAATTCAAATTCAATTCAATAGAGAGAGGAGTAGAGAGCGTAGAGTAAAGCGAGAGAGAGCGAGCGAGAGAGGATAGAGAGAGAGCGACGAGAGGAGAGAGTGGAGTAGAGGTTTAGAGAATGGAGGAGGAGAGAGAGAGAGATTTTCATCAAGAGAGAGATCGGAGAGATCGTAGAGAAGAGAGAGAGCTTGAGAGAGAGAGAGAGAGAAGCGAAGTATCAACACGCACCTAACCATAAGACATCATAGTCAGAAAGACGAAAGAGAGTGCAGTGCGAAATCATGCTGTCGGATTGCAGGACTTGTTATTCATCCCTTATTCCGTCAAAACACCGAAAACTTTCGCCTCTATTTTGTCTTGAATTTTTTTTTTTTTTTTTTTTTGCTCATGGGAACTATCGTTCAGCTTTTTTGGGGCCACGCCAACACAAGCTGTTTGGAGATCCTCCCCTCTCTCCTCCCCCCCCGCCCTTGACTAACCTTAACATCTGCCGCTGCCCGTTAACAAGTGAAAACGCCCGAACCAGGCGTGAAAAACACTAGACGGAATGCAGCCAGCGCGGCATCCTTTTCGCGGCTCCAGTAAACCTCGACCTTTGACCAGCGACCCTTCATTTTTGTAGGCTTACCTAGATATCCTAATCTCCTAAACAAATGTGAGATCGTCTGTTTTTCAAACACTATCGTATACTCGTGTTCAATAGTCATTCCGACGCCAGGAATACCAGACAAACAGCAGTGAAAGCTGAAGAAGCTCCTCGTGTCTTGCGAACGAGATTTTACAAAAAGTGTGGTGGGTGGGGGGAGGGGGGGAGGGTGTGGGGCATCACAGGCTTGGTGGAGCAATGCGATAGGGGTATTGGTCGCGGGTTCACCGCAAACAGTGATGATTTGACAGTCATGTCCTCGTGATGATCATAATTTCGCGTGAATCTGCGTCGTTTTATCCAGGGCCGCAAGAGTGACGAATAATTGGGTTCAACCCTCACCACACTTCCAGATCCGTCCCAATTTCAGTCGTACGACTATCCATCCTTCTTCTTCGTATGTTTTCGTATTCTTCGTCTGCGTTCCATGGACGCGAGTCAGTAGGTTCTGTTTGTGCGGTGAATAAACTTGCTGTAGTGGACAGTTTGTTTTTTTTGGTGGGCCCCCCACATCTCTGCTTACCATGGTGGCACCCTCGGCTCAGACTTGAAGAATCCTGGATGTATAGGGTCAGGACTTGGATGACATGCCTTCGGGGGCTTTGTGGATGAGGTTTTACATGGTCATGCGTCTAAGTTGTGCAACAGGCCAATTCTGTTCAGATCAGAATGAGTCTGCAGTGTCCACGCAGTATTCCTGAAAGATAGATGTCGTGCTGTAGGCGGCGGTATGAAGTGTATCGGTCATCATCTGGCGGGGTTGTGTGCTTTTCTGTCACTGATTGTTAGAAGTTCCGCTTACACCCAGCGTTTCTACCTCTCTACAGGAGACGTGCTGTTTTGCTGAGCTCCAGTCTGCTGCCTGCTGGCTAGACGACCCCCATCCCCTCATTCCCTGACAGACCGCGCTAGTGGTCAGGGCTACCTGGACGGCGACCTGGCTTGTCGTGCGAGGTTTGCAGAGCAAGGATGCTGCGTCCTCTCGTTCCATCTTCTCGTCTTGGTGCCTGCGTGCTCTAGCATAGCTGGTATTGCAGTCATTCCAGGAGCACTATGTTTAGTGGAGGTGGTGCGCTGTCAGGCTGAAGTAATCTGGCATGCTTCCTGTAGAGAGTGCAGTTGCTTTTGTATCGGTCGTTGCATAGCACAGCGGGCGGGGGGGCCAAAACCGACAGGGCAGCGATCTGAAGCGGCTGTTTCCACTTGTGCTAAGAAACGGATGTAGATCCCGCCTTCCACATTATAGGTACGTGCTTTTTCTTGAGGATCCATCGGTGTAGGTGAAGAGGGGTAAACAGCCATGGGCGGGAAGAACCCATGCCAATACTCTCATGAAATGAAGCAATTTCAGTGCAAATGTTGCCCATGAGGAGCGAACGCTAAACCATTAACACTCACGTCTCTATGGACGGAAATATTAATTAATTTCATGAATAGATTGGATGGGCCTTCTTACTCGCCATGGGACTTTTTTTTACTCCCTTCCTTATTACTCTTACACCAGACTATGCGTTAGTGCGCATGTTGAGGACGAAAAAACAAAAAGGTCGGGCTGCAGGGGAGCAAATAAGGAGCCGCTGCAAAGCGCCTGTCCCTAGGCATGCCCTGATAGGTGAGTACGTTGAGGCGGTATGTATGCCTACACTACCAAATTGTGACGGACGTCTGCGAGGCATGGTATCTGATGAAATACTACTGTCTAAATTAATCTGATGAAAGTCCAACTAGCTTCGTTCACTATATTCGCGTAGACCCCAACGGTAAACCGGTTTGAACCGATAAACCGTTGCTAAACTTTCGCGAGCTCGAAAAACTCGTTTCGAGTTTGACTGTTAACCGGTTTTTATAAACCGGTGGCAAACTGAAAGAATGTTTTTTGCTTAGAATAACGCATTATTTTCGGAATAACTGATTGCTCAAGCGCAGATTGCTATCAGTGTGTGTGAAAAACCAAGAGTAGCTGTTATCTTACTGAGTTTTGTATAGTGGTGTATGGCATTTTGATTTGACGGGTGAGTGTAAGTGAAGTTGAGGTGTGTGTGTGTGTGTGTGTGTGTGTGTGTGTGTGGTGTGTAGTGTGATGTTTTGGGTGGCATAAGTGCAGTAGAGTTTCTTTTAGGTGAACTTATGTGGTGAATGTACTGGACTTGATGTGTAAGTCTGTGTGCGCGTTCGTGTGGTAGGTGTGTGTGTAGGTGGTTGTGTGTGTGTGTGTTGTGTGTGTGTGTAGTGGGTGTGTGTGTTGTGTGTGTGTGTGTGGATGAATATTCTGACGACACTAGCATATAGTGTTTGCTCATAGGGGAAACCTAATATGATAGCGAGTACTGGTTAAAAAAACCGGTTCACAGTGAAAACCGGTTACGAAGAGATAGAAACCCGGTTTACAACCGGTTCGGATTTTTGCAGCTCGTTCTCAACTCTACTGGACACAGAAGTCGTACTCTGGGTAGGTCAGGAGGCCCAAACTCTTTTCATCGATCTTGTCACTCCTTCGTAATTCGTCAAGGTCTGTCGGTCGGCCCATGATTGCCGTTGCACCCATACCCTCCACCAAGATTAGAGGAATAACCTGTTGTGGGCTGATGTTCAAGGTCTTAACAGACCCCCCTTCACGTGTTCAAAATAACGGGTCCCGTGTTTTTTCCCTCTTATAATATGGTACGAATCGTTAAGACCTCTCACCGTAGCATGAGAGGATGAATGACATTGAACGTGGGTGGGGGTGGGGGGTGGGGGTGTCTTAACATTCATCGCCACTGTCGTGCCATCTTGCACCATAATGATATTAACACCATATAGTTACTGAAGGCATCCGCATGAGGTTCCTGGTATTCAGAATGACCTACGTGTCTTAATTTGGTAGGTAAGGACAGGCCGCTATTCTTATGCATGTCACCGATGGAATCCCAAGATATTGCAGTACGCAACTCCATTTCTCTACCTGGTAAGTGTTGAGTTAACGGTTTAGCTACAAAAATGGCTGGCGTTTGAAAGGGTTTTGTTACTAGGGAGGTTCTATTGTAGCAGATTCCATCAGATTCATTGACCGTAGTATTTCACGAGAATTATACTTCCGCAAAATTCGGAGCAGTATTGGATTAGTCGTAACTATGCCAAGCTGCGCCGTGATGCTTCGGCGGCATGTACGGTTATCGAAAAAACACATACCCCGCTTCTTCTCCTACTTTCACTTTCCGTCAGCCCCCAATACCACAACATCTAACACACAGTGATGTGTTCACACAGCGCATGCACACACACTAGACGCCTAATTAAATGGCGAACTGCACACGCACGTACGCGCGCTTTAAGGGCTTGCTATGCACATGGGATTTGCTGGTTTAGTATATGTGGTTTGGCATGGGTACATGGCTTTTGGCCGCGCGAGAGACCATTTTCTGTAGCCCACGGAGACGTAAGCACACCCTATGTTGAATGCTTCTGTGTTTGTGAGTGGTTGTGGTGAAGAACAGCGGAGCACAAATATCACATGCACGCACACACACGCACACACACTCTCACGAGGGCGGTGTGGGACACGCACGTACACATACGCACGCACCGACCTGGCACACCACGCACAGCCCCACACTGGCACTCACACACTCATAGGGAAGCACCTACGGCACGCCACGTCTACACCACACGCACAGGCACACGCGTGTCGCGACACCACATAGACTCAGACACCACCATACCCTGCTTACCCTCACGAACCATACTCCTAATCATACTTACACATACTTTTTGTTGTTGTTGTTTTTAGTTGTTGTTGTTTTGTTGTGTTGTTTTGTGTTAGTTCTTGTTTGTTGTGTTGTTGTTGTTGTTTCGTTGTTAGTTGTTGTTGATGTTGTTGTTGTTGTGTCTAAGATCACTGGTAAGGTGGATAGACTTTTCAATCAAAAGAACGAGCACAGGATTCGCACTACTGCACACATGCACATGCATACACATGTGCGCGCACACACATCACACACACACACACACCACACACACACACCACCCACACACACACACAACGCACGAACTCACACCACGACACTATGACAGTACACACACTACACACACAACCTACACACACATACACCACCCCCACCTACTACAACATCCACACACACACATCCACACACAACAACGCACAAAACTCACGTGTACACAACGCATCTCTCACTCTCACTCACAGCGCACTCCACGCCTCACGCACACAAACCACACACCACCTAAGTACACACACACACACACACACACACACACATCACCACACACACACGACACACCACAATCGAGATAAGATGAGTCAGTCTCATTCCCATCGTTACAATTTCGTACCCTTTTTATGTTTAAATTTCTTTTTTGGAAAAGTTATCTTATAGAAGGTCTTTATGTCCTTATTGCACCCAATGTTCGATTTTAGTTTTCAATTCCTAATACTCCCGGCCGGCGATATCAATGTTTCTTCTACCGAAGTTTGGTAAGTAAGCGGTTTTCAGAACATGATTTAATAAAGCATGTATACCATTTTTAGAGAACTTACAAAACAGGTTTTATCTCTTTACTACTGAGCTTGCTCGATGTTGTCACCTGAACCTGAGAAAATTAATGTATTAGCGTTTTTATATCTTAAGAATACAACAAAATCCCTCTCAGGAAATCGGCTTTGAACAGAACGCACTTGAAATTTGTGTGGTGATGTATTCTCTGTGACAGAGGGAACACTATCCAAAACCGCTATGACCTGTTTAATACCCCTGCTATTACATTGAATTTGTATACATATGATACCAAATCCGTATCAATAAGTGAACTGTGATGTCAGGTGTGTTTTGTTTGGCTTTTTTTCTGGCGACCTTTTTCCGATTTTTGGTTCGGGAGATCAAGTTAATTATATTTCAGAGTATTTTTTTTTTTTACTTTTTTTAAAGGCATCAGCAGAATGGGCAAGTAGACAGAAACAAATGGTAGATCTCGGTAAAAAAAGGGAAGAGAAAAATAACTGGATCAGCGAACAATGATCCCTTAGAGGAGGTGCTGGCACAGACCTCCATAATGTAGAGGACCTATAGTGGATATGAAAGACACCCCTTTCCCCCGGTTGTCCACGGTGGAATTCGTTAGGACATCATCCTCTCTCATTGTGAGAACGAGTACGACCATTAAGGTAAAATGAAAAAGAAAACGAGAATAAACACAAAACTGAGACCCAACATCACACGATGTTTTTTTTTTACCCAATTATGGCCAGTAATTGTGTACATAACCCTCACCCTCTCCCACCTATAAACAGCAAAAACAACGCAACAAATAAGATACAACAAAATTTACACCTCTGAATCAGCGCAGAAGAAGGTGTACCTATCTCCTCAGTCCACCAGTGACATCTGGGTCGACCCTTTTGTTCCAACCGCATTGCGTTGGCGAGCTATTCAACTGTGACATTTGTGAGACATGATTCTCTTGATGACTCATACTACCCTCTACACGAATCTGATCAAATCATCTAGTTTCTTGTATCATATTTGTAAGGGTCCCCCCTACCGAATCTGACCAACATACATCCTATGTGTTCTGTATCAATGTTGTAGTCCGTCGCTATCACGAATCTGATCAGTATCATCCTAGTTTATTGTATCATATGTTGTAGTTCCCCCCTACACTAATCTAAATCAAACACATCCTAGTTCTTGTATCATATTTGTGTCCTCAACCGAATCTACATCAAAACATCTAGTTTCTGGTATCAATTTGTGGTCCCCCGTACACTATCTGACAAAAATCCTAGGTTTCTGTATCATATTTGTAGTCCCCTATACACGAATCTGATCAATCCTCCTTATTCTTGTATCATCTTTGTAGTCCCCCCTACACGAATTCTGAATCAAATCATCGCGAGTTTCTTGTATCATATTTGTAGTCCCTCATCAGCCGAATCTGACAAAACATCCGTAGTTTTTCTTGTACCATATTTTGTATTCCACTCATCATACACGAGATCTGACAAAACACCTATTTCTTGTATCATATTTGTATCCCCCCTATCACGCAGCTGTATCAAAGACAATTCCTAGTTTCGTTTGTATCATATTTGTACGTCCCTCATTCACTAATCTAATTTCACAACATCTCTAGGTTTCCTTGTATCTATTTTGTATTCCCCTCCTACCACGAATCTATCAATCACTCCTAGTTTCTATGTATCATATTTGTACCTCTCATAGCACGAATCTTAATCAAAGCTCTCTAGTTTTCTGTCATCATATTTGTAGTCCCCCCTCCCAACTAATCTACTCACAAAATCCTAGTTTTCTTGTATCATATTTGTGGTCCCCCTCCACGAAGCTAATCCAAGAACATCCTAGAATTTACATTGTACATCATATTATAGTGGTCCCCCCTACCGTGTGATCTAATCAAACATCCTATTTTCGTTGTAGTCATATTTGTGGATCCCCCCCGTGCGCACGTAATCTATCAAACATACTCGTTTCTTGTAGCCATATGTTGGTGATGCTCACCTCTACGGACTATGCTAACATCACGCAACAAGTCCTGAGTTTCTATGATCCATATTTTTATATGGTCCCCCCTCCACGTGAATCTACGTTAAAACATCCTATTGTTTGCGGGTTAGTATGCATATTAATTTTTTTGTAGTCCTCCTCTAATAATCTGATCAAAACTCCTAGTTTCTTGTATGCTAATTGGTATCCGCCCTCCCACGGACTCTGACTTTCAAAACATTCCTAGTTTCTTGTCTCAATATTTTTGTAGTCCCCCCCTCCACTAAATCTGAGACCAAAAACATCCTCGTTTTGTGGATCATTTTGTAGTCCCCGCCTTCCACGAATCCTGGACAAACACATCCTGATTTTACTTGTATCATATTTGGTAGTCCCACCCTGCCCCCGAATCTGACAAAACATCCTAGTTTTCTTGTATCTATATTAATTTTGTAGTCACCCCCTCCACGATCTAATCAAAAATCCTAGTTCTTGTATTCATATTTGTGGTCCCCCCTACACGATCTAATCAACAGCTCTAGTTTTCTTGTATCAGTGGAATTGTGTAGTCCGCAAGCCTCCACGAATACCATGACAAAACATCTAAGTTTTCTTGTATCATATTAATTTTTTTGTGAGTCCGCCACTCCACGAATCTATCAAAACATCCTAGTTTCTTGTTATCATATTTGTGGTCCCCCTAACCTACTCTGTTCAAAACCATCTAGATATTCTGTACCATATTTGTGGTCCCCCCTCAAACGAATCCTATCAAAACCATCCTAGTTTTTTTTGTATCATATTTGTAGTCCCTTCCCCCCTCATCCACGAATCTAATCAAAACATCTGTTTCTATGTACCGATATTTGTGGTCGCCCGGCTACACTATCTGGACAAAAACATCCTAGTTTCTTTGTATCATATTTGCTCAGTCGCGCCCCTTCCACGACAATCTAATCAAACATCCTAGTTTCCTTTGTATGCCATACTCGTGTAGTCCCCCTCCCGGATTCTGATCAAGATACCATCATAGTTTCTTGTATCATCTTTTAGTACCCCCTACACGAATCTATTCAGAGCACCTATTTCTTGTACCATATTCTGTGGTCCCCCTACAAACGAATCTAAATCAAAAACAATAAACCTATTTACTTGGGATCAGTTTTGGGTGTTAGTCCCGGCGCCTATCAACGAGAATCTAATCAAACATCCTTGATATTCTTGTATCATAGTGTGTGCGTCCCCCCCTCCGAGAAATTGACAAAAAAAACATCCTAGTTTCTTGTACTATTTGTAGTCGCTCATACAACGATCTGGACAAAACTCCTGAGTTTCGTGTACCAATATTTTGTAAGTCCCCCCGACAGAATCTGACAAGACATCCTAGTTTCTTGTACCTATGTTGTGAGTCCCTCATACACGAATCTGACATAACAACGCCTCTAGTAATCGTTGTATCTATTTTGTAGTTCACGTCATGACACGAATCTAATCAAAACTCTAGTTTCTTGTATCATATTTGTAGTCCCCCCTCCCACGAAGCCCTGATCAAAACTCCGTAGTTTCTTGTATCATATTTGATCAGGTACCCCCTACACGAATCTATCACAACAGCCTAGTTTTCTTGTATCCTAGTTGTATTCGCCCCTACCACGATCTGACAAAACATACTCGTTTCTGTATCATATTTGTAGTCCCCCCTCCACGAACTCTGATCAGAACACTCCTAGTGTTCTTGTGATCATATTTGTTATTCCCCTACAACACGAATCCTAATCAAAACATCCTAGTTTCTTGTACATATTTGTGGTCCCCCCTACACGAATCCTGACAAACTCCTTATTTTCTTGTTACGACTATTTGTAGTCCCTCAGACACAAATCTGACACAAGACATCCTAGTTTCTGTATCATATTGATAGGTCCCCCCTACACGATCTGACAAAACTCTAGTTTCTGTATCATATTTGTAGTACCCACCCTCCACGCATCTAATCAAAACATGTCCTAGTTTCTTGTATCATATTTGTAGTCCCCCCTACACGAATCTGATCACAACATCCTAGTTTCTTGTATCATATTTGTATTCCCCGCCCTCCACGAATCTGATCCCAAAACTCCTCGTTTTCCTGTTCACTAATGTTAGTCCCCCCATATCACGATCTGGGATCAAAACATCCTAGTTTTCTTGTATCGATATGTTGTAGTCCCCCGCCGACACGCAGCTGATCAAAACAATCCTGATTCTTTCTTGTATCCATATTTGTAGTCCCACCCTCCACGATCTGATCACTCCTCCGTAGTTTCTGTATCCTATTTGTGTCCATCATACACGATCTATCAATAACATCCTAGTTTCTGTATCTATTTGTAGTTCGCTCGAAGAGAGTACACGATTCTGACACAAACATTCCTAGTTTCTCTTGTATCATAGTTTGTGAGTTGACCTCCTCATACACGAATCTGATCAAAACATCCTAGTTTATTGTATCATATTTGTAGTCCCCCCTCCACGAATCTGTCAAAACATCCTAGTTTCGGTTATCATATTGTGGTCCCCCCTCCATGAATCTGATCAAAACATCCTAGTTTCTGTACCCCATACACGAATCTGACAAAAATATCGTTTTTGTTTTAAAATGCATCAGACATTTTGATCAGATTTTTGCATGGGGGTACATGATATAGTGACAAAAAAGTAGGATTTAAAAAAAATATCAGAATCATTTAGACAGTAGTATTTCAACAGAATGGTGCCTCACAGACGTCGTCACAATTGGATCGATCGTCAATCAATCAGTCAGACAATCAACCAGCCAACCAGCAGCCAAACAAACAAAAATAATAACAAAAAATAACAAAAAACAAATGAAAGCAGCCAACCAACCACACACCGCCGTACACCCACCACCCACCCACACAACAGTAAAGCCATTAGCCAAGCCAGACAAACCAGCCAGCCAGCAGCCAAACCAACCAACCAACCAGCAACCAACCAATCAACCAACCAACAATCATCAATTAATCAATCAATCGAAGACGTCTTCAAATAAGCGCTTAGAGCGTTGATGAATAAGCGCTATAGGAAATGTACATAATAAACAAATACATAAATAAATCACATAATTTTAAAACCGGGCAACCATGGGCATACAAACCACGGAAAACTGACTGGGCGAATGCTGAGACTCGTTCAGATGAACAGACTTTCGGTCGCTTTCAATTGATATGTTGTCACTACAATGTTTAAACTATCAAAAATAAGGAATAAGAGGCAGCTTACAAAAATAAGAGGGAATTATAGCATTATTATAAATTGCTGTAGAATTTTTTTGTGCAGGAAAATCAGTTCAAAAGATGCTGAGTGCTTTGATTGATTTTTTTTATGGTGTTATTTCGGGGTTTATGTGGTATATTCAGTAGACTAGTTCGCACACGCTTATATGCTTATTCCATTGATATGTTTGGAAATGTTCAAAATGGCTACGGATTGTTTCAAAGTTAAATACAGCAGCTGATCAGCATTATGTCTCAAGCTTATATCGTTACAGCCCTGGGCCTGTATTCACGTTGAGATAGCATGAGGACTTATCATGATGCTAACTTAGAAGCTCTTCCAATGTCCTATAGGATTTATAGGACTTTTGGAAGAGCTTCTAAGTTAGCATGATGCTAAGTCTCAGCTATCTCACCGTGAATACAGGCCCTGGTTCTCTTTCTCTATCTCAGTATAGTGTATTGTATTGTACATTGATCATGAGCGTATTTGCACCTGTGTGGTTCGCACACATCACAAGAGACTAGGCATGATGTATTGGTATAGTTATAGGAACTGTATGCTTTTCTGGGTGTGTGCGAGTACGAAACGAGCTTTTCGTTTTGGAGCTGAAAGTTTTCGCATGTTCTTCAATTTACTGTGAAAGGCCTGTGTATTTTCTATTCTTTTTATGCAATTTTTCCACCTCTTTGTTTTCCTTTTCTTGTTATTTGGCTTTTCGTTTTCCCTCGAAGGCATGGTGTAAAGAAGCTTGAGCTTATCAGTTACCCTCAATAAACATTCGGTTAGTATCGTATTCTCTCTCTCTCTCTCTCTCTCTCTCTCTCTCCCTTCTCTCTTCTCTCTCTCTCTCTCGTCTCTCTCTCTCTCTCTCTCTCTCTTCTTTCTCTCTCTCTATCTACCTCCTCTCTCTCTATCCTCTCCTCCTCTCTCTCTCTCTCCTCTCTCTCTCTCTCTCTCTCTCTTCAACGGTTCTTCCCGGGACAGCCCCGTTGGGTGGGCGTCATTATTGTACACATACGCATAGTTTGAAAGCTGACCAGCACCTCAGCGAAGTCCACGACAGAAAATGTCCCACGCTAACACTTTGATGGGGACAAGAAACGACTTTGTTCGTCTGTCTGTCTGTTCTGTCTGTCTGTCACGTCTATCTGTCTGTACTGTCTATCATGTCTGTCTGGCTATGGTTTGCTTCTTGCGTAGGTGTCCTTATGGGGACCAGTGCGAAGTGCCCGTCTGTGTGTGTCCCCGTCGCTATGTGTCCCCCGACTCTATGGTCCCCCGACTTATGTGTCACCGTTTCTCTGAGACGGTGACACATAGAGTCGGGGGACACATAGAGTGGGGGACACATAGAGACGGGACACAAACAGACGGGGGCACGTCGCACTGTTCCCCATAAGGACACATACGCAAGAAAGCAAACCATAGACAGGACAGGACAGATAGACAGACAGACGATAGAGGGACAGACAGGGACAGACAGACAGACAGACGAAAAACAAAGTCGATCTCTGTCCATCAAAGTGTTTAGAGTGGACCTTTCTGTCGTGGACTTCGATGAGTGTGGTCAGATTCAACTAGGCGTAATGTGTAAATAATGAGCCCACCCACGTGGACTGTCCCGGGAGACGTTTGAGAGAGAGAGAGAGAGAGAGAGAGAGAGAGAGAGAGAGAGAGAGAGAGAGAGAGAGAGAGACGGAGGGAGAGGGAGAGAGAGAAAGAGAAAGAGACGAGAGAGAGAGAGAGAGAAGAGACGAGGAGAGGAGAGAGAGAGAGAAGAGATGAGAGATGATGGGTGGAGATGAGAGAGAGAGAGAGAGAGAAGAGAGAGAATACGAATACGAATACGATATGTTTTATTTGGGTAAAGGATACGCTCAAGCTTCTTTACACCATGACCTCGAGGGGAAAAAGAAAAGCCAAAATAACAAGAAAAGGAAAACCAAAATAAAATATAAAACGCATAAAAAGAATAGAAAATAATCACAACAGGCATGTTCACAGTAAATTGAAGAATCATGCGAAAACAAATCCAAGCTCAAACGAACAGGCTTCTCGTTACGGGTTTCACGTAACTCGCCACACACCCAAAAAAAAAACATCCCGTGTATACCCTAATAACTTTCTACCAACAACATGCATGCCTCACATAGTCTCTTGTGATTTTTGTGTGTCGTCCGAACACACGAAACACACAGGTGAAAATTCGTTCATGAATCAATGATACCATACATATACACTAATACTAGAGAGATAGAGACGAAAGAAAAGAAAGATGAAGAAAGAAAGAAAACCAGGGCCCTGTTATTAACTGTTGAAGATAGGCATGAGATCTTAGCTTCATGCTAAACTTAGAAGCTCTTCCAAAAGGTCCTAAATAACTCTATTAGGACATTGGAAAGTAGAAAAGAAGAAGCAACAAAAGGAAAAGCTTTTCTAAGCTTAGTATAAGATAAGATAAGTCTCCATGCTTTGTCTCAACTGTGGGTGAATACAGGCCCCCCAGGCCCAGGGCGTTAACGATATAAGCTTGAGACATAATGCTGATCAGCTGCTGTATTTAGACTTTGAAACAATTCCGGTAGCATTTTGAACATTTCAAACATATCAATGGATATAAGCATAGAAGCGTGTGCGAACTAGTCTTACTGAATATAACCACATAAACCGGCCGAAATAACACCCTAAAAAAAATCAATCAAAGCACTCAGCATCTTTGAACTGATTTCCTGCAACAACAAAAATTCTACAGCAATATTATAATAATGATATGATTCCTTTCGTTATTTTTGTAAGCTGCCTCTTATTCTTATTTTGATTATTTTAAACATTGTAGTGAAAACATATCAAATGAAAGCGACCGAAAGTCTGTTCATCTGAACGAGTCTCAAGCATTCGCCCAGTCAGTTTCCGTGGTTTGTATGCCCATGGTTTCCTGCCCAGGTTTAAAATTATGCTTGATTTATTTATTTATTTATTTATTATGTATATTTCTATAGCGCTTATTCATCAACGCTCTAAGCGCTTATGTTTGAAGACGTCTTCGATTGATTGATTAAATTGATTTGATTAATTAATTGGTTTGATTGATTGGTTGGTTTGGCTGGTGTTGGTTTGGTTGGCTGGCTGGCTGGCTGGTGGCTGGCTGGCTGGCTGGCTTAAATGGTTGTGTGGGTGGCCGTGGGGGGGTGGACGGGGGGGTGGGTGGTTGGTTGGCCTGCTTCAGTTGTGTGTGTTCATGTTTTGTTATTTATGTGTTTGGTTGGTTGGATGGATGGTTGGTTGGTTGATTGCTCTGACTGATTTATTGACCGAGATCGATCAATTTGACGAGTCTTTCTCTGTTGCCCCTCCGTCGTCTGTTGAGCGACCCCGTCCCTGAGGCATGAATCTGTTGAAATACTACTGTCTAAATGATTCTGATATTTTTTTAAATCCTACTATTTTTGTTCACTATATCTGTAACACCCCAATGCAAAAAATCTTGATCAAATGTCTGCTGATTGCAGATTTTAAAAACAAAAAAAACGGAAGGGAATTTATTTTGTCAGATTCGTCGGTATGGGGGATAAAGAATAGGATGTTATTGATCAGATTTCGTGTAGGGGGGACTACAAATATGCGGTACAAGAAACTAGGGGGATATGTTTTTGTCAGATTCGTGTTATGAGGGACTCACAAATATGATACAATGAAACTTAGGATGATTGATCAGATTCGTTGTAGGGGGGGGACTACAATATGATACAAGAAGAAACTAGGATGTTTTGATCCAGGATGGTGTATGAGGAGGAACTACAAACATGGAACAATGAAACTAGGCTGTTTGTCAGATTCGTGTATGGGGGACTACAAATATGGTACAAGAAACTAGGATGTTTTGATCAGATTCGTGTATGGGGGACTACAAAATTAATATGATACAAGAAACTAGGATTTTTTGATTAGATTCGTGGAGTGGGCGGACTACAAAATTAATATGATACAAGAAACCTAGGATGTTTTGATCAGATTCGTGTATGAGGAGGAACTACAAATATGATACAAGAAACTAGGATGTTTTGATCAGATTCGTGTATGGGGGACTACAAATATGCATAGAAGATACTAGGATATTTCGATCAGATTCGTGTATGGGGGACTACATAAAATATCTGGTACAAGAAACTACAAATGTTTTCTTCAGATTCGTGTAGGGGGGACCACAAATATGGTACAAGAAACTAGGATGTTTTGATTAGATTCGTGTATGGGGGACTACAAAATTAATATGATACAAGAAACTAGGATGTTTTGATCAGATTCGTGGAGGGGGAACTACAAATATGATACAAGAAACTAGGATGTTTTGATCAGATTCGTGTAGGGGGGACTACAAATATGATACAAGAAACTACAGATATTTCGTCAGATTCGTGTATGGGGGACTACAAATATGATACAAGAAAACTAGGATGATTTGATTCAGATTCGTGTAGGGGGGACTACAAATATGATACAAGAAACTAGGATGTTTTGATCAGATTCGTGTATGGGGGACTACAAATATGGTACAAGAAACTAGGATGTTTTGTCAGATTCGTGTATGAGGAACTACAAATATGATAAAAGAAACTAGGATGATTTGATCAGATTCGTGTAGGGGGGACCACAAATATGATACAAGAAACTAGGATGATTTGATCAGATTCGTGTAGGGGGGACTACAAATATGATACAAGAAACTAGGATGTTTTGTCAGATTCGTGTATGAGGAACTACAAATATGATACAAGAAACTAGGATGTTTTTGATCAGATTCGTGTAGGGGGGACTACAAATATGATACAGAAACACGGATGATTCTTCAGATTCGTGTATGGGGGACCACAAATATGGTACAAGAAACTAGGATGTTTTGATCAGATTCGTGTATGAGGGACTACAAATATGATACAATGGAAACTAGGATGTTCTGATCAGATTCGTGGAGGGGGGACTACAAATATGGTACAAGAAACTAGGATGTTTTGATTAGATTCGTGTAGGGGGGACTACAAATATGATACAAGAAACTAGGATGTTTTGATCAGATTCGTGTATGGGGGACTACAAATATGGTACAAGAAACTAGGATGTTTTGATTAGATTCGTGTAGGGGGACAACAAATATGAGAAACTAGGAATATGATATGGTACAAGAAACTAGGATGTTTTGATCAGATTCGTGTAGGGGGGACTACAAATATGATACAAGAAACTAGGATGTTTTGATCAGATTCGTGTAGGGGGGACCACAAATATGGTACAAGAAACTAGGATGTTTTGATTAGATTCGTGGAGGGGGGACTACAAAATTAATATGATACAAGAAACTAGGATGTTTTGATCAGATTCGTGTAGGGGGGACAACAAATATGATACAAGAAACTAGGATGTTTTGATCAGATTCGTGTAGGGGGGACCACAAATATGATACAAGAAACTAGGATGTTTTGATTAGATTCGTGGAGGGGGGACTACAAAATTAATATGATACAAGAAACTAGGATGTTTTGATCAGATTCGTGTATGGGGGACTACAAATATGATACAAGAAACTAGGATGTTTTGTCAGATTCGTGTATGGGGGACTACAAATATGGTACAAGAAACTAGGATGTTTTGATCAGATTCGTGGAGGGGGGACTACAAATTAATATGATACAAGAAACTAGGATGTTTTGATCAGATTCGTGGAGGGGGGACTACAAATATGATACAAGAAACTAGGATGTTTTGATTAGATTCGTGGAGGGGGGACTACAAAATTAATATGATACAAGAAACTAGGATGTTTTGACTACAAATATGATCATGTTTTGATCAGATTCGTGGAGGGGGAACTACAAATATGATACAAGAAACTAGGATGATTTGATCAGAGAAACTACAAATATGGAAACTAGGATGTTTTGATCAGATTCGTGGTAGGGGGGACTACAAATATGGTACAAGAAACTAGGATGTTTTTGATTAGATTCGTGTAGGGGGGACCACAAATATGATACAAGAAACTAGGATGTTTTGCTAAGATGTCGTGTATGAGGAGGTACAACAATATATGATACAAGAACCTAGGATGTATTTGATTAGATTTCGTGGAGGGGGACCACAATATGATGTACAATAAACAGGGGATTTTTTGATTAGATTCGTGAGGGGGACTACAAATATGATCCAAGAAATACTAGGATGCTTTGATTAGATTCGTGTATGAGGGACTAAAATATCTAATACAAGAAACACGGATGATTTCTTCAGATTCGTGTATGGGGGACTACAAATATGATACAAGGAAACTAGGATGATTGATCAGATTATTGTAGGGGGGACTACAATAATACAAGAACACTAGGATGTTTGATAGATCGTGTATATGAGGGGACTACAAATATGATACAAGAAACTAGGATGTTTTGAGTCAGATTCGTGTAGGGGGGACTACAAATATGATACAAGAAACTAGGATGTTTTGATCAGATTCGTGTCATGATGGACTACAAATATGAGTACAAGAAACTAGGATGTTTTGATCAGATTCGTGTATGAGGGACTACATAATATGATACAAGAAAATAGGATGATTTGATCAGATTCGTGTAGGGGGGAACTACAAACATAGTGATACAAGAAAACTAGGATGATTTTGTCAGATTCGTTGTAGGATGGGACTACAAATATGATACAAGAAACTAGGATGTTTTGTCAGATTCGTGTAGGGGGGACCACAAATATGATACAAGAAACTAGGATGTGTTTGATTAGATTCGTGTATGAGGGGACCACAAATATGATACAAGAAACTAGGATTGTTTGATTAGATTCGTGTAGGGGGGACTACAAATATGGTACAAGAAACTAGGATGATTGATCAGATTCGTGTATGAGGGGGGACTACATAATATGATACAAGAAACTAGGCTGTTTTGTCAGATTCGTGTATGGGGGACTACAAATATGATACAAGAAACTAGGATGATTTGATCAGATTCGTGTAGGGGGTAGTATAGTCATCAAGAGAATCATGTCTCACAAATGTCACAGTTGAATAGCTGCACGAATGCGGTTGGACAAATGGGTCGACCCAGATGTTCACTGGTGGACTGAGGAGAGGTACACCTTCTTCTGCCTGATTCAGAGGTGTTAATTGTTGTTGTTATCGTTATTGTTGCTGTTGTTTTTTGTTGTTGTTATATAGGGTGGAGGGTGGAGGGTTATGTACAATTTACGGCCATAATGGGTAAAAAAAAACATCGCGTGTGTGTCTGGTTCTCAGTTTTGTTTTCTCGTTTTCTTTTCATTTTACTTATGGTTTTACTCTTCTCACAATGAGAGATGATTGATGTCCTAAACGAATTCCACCGTGGACAACCCTTGGGGAAAGGGGTGTCTTTCAATACCTATAGTTCCTCTACCTTATGGAAGGTCTGTGCCAGCAACCTCCTCTAATGTATCATTTTGCTTGATCCAGTTATTTTCTCTTTTTTTTACCGAGATCTACCATTTGTTTCTGTCTTACTTGCCCATTCTGCTGCCTTTAAAAAAATAAAAAAAAATCTTCTGAATTATCTTCACCTTTGATCCCCGCAAAAATCGGAAAATGTTCGCCCAGAAAAGCAAACAAAACACACCGACATCACAGTTCACTTATTGATACGTATTTTGTATCATATGTATACAACATTCAATGTAATAGCAGGGATTAAACAAGGTCATCGCGGTTATAGTGTTCCCTCTGTTCACAGCGATACATCACCACACAAATTTCAAGTGGTTCTGTCCAACCGTTCCTGAGATGGGATTTGGTTTTATTCTTAGAATAAAAGCTCATTACATTAATTTTCTCATTTACAGGGTACAACATCCGATCAAGCTAGTATAAAGGTATAAAACCTGGTTTTGTAAGTCTTAAAAATGTCTACATGCTTATAAACATGTTCTGAAACCCGCTTTACTTCCAAACTTCGGTAGAAGAAACATTGATACGCGGCCGGGGAGTCTTAGGGAATGAAAACTAAAATCGAACATGGTCAATCAGGACATTAAGGCCTTCTCTAAGCTACTTTTCCAAAAAAGAAATTAAAACTAAAAGGGTACAAATTGTCACATGGAATGGAGTTGACTATCATTCTCTCATCTCTGTGTGTGTGTGTGTGTGTGTGTGTGTGTGTGTGTGTGTGGTGTGTGTGTGTGTGTGTGTTTGTGTGTGGTGCGTGTGTGTGCGTGCGTGCGTGCGAGTGCGTGCGTGCGTGCGCGTGCGTGTGCGTGGCGTGTGTGCGTGTGTGTGTGTGTGTGTGTGTGTGTGTGTCGCATGTGGGGGGTGTGTGTATGTGTGTGTTATGTGTGTGTGTGTGTGTGTCTGTCGGTGTGTGTGTGCGTGTGCGTGTGTGAATGTGTGTGTGTGTGTGTGTGTGCTTGTGTTTGTGTGTGTGTTTGTGTGTGTGTGTGTGTGTATGCATGTGCATGTGTGCGTGTGCGTGTGTGCGTTCGTTCTTTGATTTAACGTCTATTCCCCTTACAGTGATCTTAGACAACAACAACAACAACGCAACAACAACAAACAACGGACAACAACAACGAACAACAACAACAACAACAACAACAACAACAACAACCAACATACAACAACAACAACAAAAACACACAACAAACAAAAAAATGTATGTGTGTATGAGTATGATGTACTATGTAATGTGTTTGATGGGTAAGGGGTATTTGGGTATGAAGATAAATTTGTGTTGTGTGTTGTGTGTTGTGCGTGTGCGTGTGCGTGCGTGCGTGCGTGAATTGCTGTGTGTGCGTGTTGTGTGTGTGCGTGTGTGTGAGTGCGAGCGCGTGCGTGCGTGCGTGCGTGCGTGTGAGGCGTGTGTTGTGTGCGTGTGTGGCGTGTGTGATATTTTGGTTGGCTCCTGCTTCTCACCACAACGCACTCACAAACACACGAAAGCATTCACATGGGTGTGGCTTACGCTCTCGTGGGCTACAGAACATGGTCCTCTCGCGAGGCCAAGAGCCATGTATACATTCCAACATCCAAAACTACGCATCGATCCCATTGTGCAGCAAGCGCGCTACGTGCGTGTGCATTCGCTTATATTGTCTCTCGTGTGTGTGCATGCGCCGTGTGAACACATGCACGCCGGGGGCGAGTATAGGTGTGTTGTATGTATGTGTTGTATGTTGTTGTATGTGGGCTGGGGAAAGTGAAAGTAGGAGAAGGAAGCGGGGTATGTGTTTTTTCTATAACCCTTACATGCCGATGCACACGCGCAGCTGCAATCGTACGACTAATCCAACTGTGACATTTTGGGAAGTATAATTCTCGTGAAATACTACTGTCTACACGAATCTGATGGTGAATTCTGCTATCAATAGAACCTCCCAGTAAACACCCTTTCAACGCCAGCCATTTTTGTAGCTAAAACTTAACATCACACTTACCTAGGTAGAAAAGATTTGTCGCAATATGGGGGATTCCTCTGTGACATGCATAAATAGGGCCTGTCCCTTACCTCCAAAAGTAATAACGTAAGGTCACTGAATACCAGAACCTCATTTCGATGCCTTTCAGTGACATGGGAAATCATTATGGTGCCAGAGGGACAGTGGCGATGAAAGTTAAAGACACCCCCACCCCCACCCCCACCCCATGTCACGTGTCACATTCCATCTCATGCTAGGGGATTGTCTTAAGATTTAGTTACCAGCTTAAGAGAGAGAAAAACAC
>JAGGCT020004114.1:565998-573498 GCA_017654935.2 Phymorhynchus buccinoides
TATTGTGCACTACGAAACATGAGTATATGTATTTGACAGTATATACCCCTTGCCATCACGGTTATGTGATGCTATATGCAATCAAAAACTATTTGATTGATGTTTTGATTCTCTGCAAGAGAAGAGAGAGAAGAATGGTTTTCTTTTCAAATAAGTACATTTTAAAGATGAGCATGTAAGCAAGATTAGGATTGGTTTTGCTATGTGTTTGTGCACTTCTCAATTTGTGAATGTTAAAGATGAGTATGAAAAGTAGTATTCTAACCACTTGCCTTTATCTTAGCACTAGAGATGCTAGCGATAAAAATTAGAGATGACACGCAATAGTACCTAAGGTGAAGGGGGCTACCGTGCACCTCCCCCCACCCCCTCACCCCCCCCTGATTACACCAAAGTAGGCTAAGAAATGTTCGTTAGGTAGGACCTCCTTGAACACGTTACAATTTGTTCCCAAGAAAAAACTCATTCCCACTATGAGTTATAGCCCCTGGTGTAAGGGTACCCCCCCGATCGCTCGGTACACATTCGTCAAAGTACAAGTGATGAACAGTTAATTTAAATGAACAGTAAAACAGTTGTTTTTAATCCAAATAATAACTTGAGGTGCATATAGCTACTGAAAATTGTTTGTTGCAGAGCTCAATGTTTGATAGTCTCACTGCAATACTTCAGCGATCATCAGCTACCGTCATTTTCGCGGCAAAAGTTGTATGTCAATGATGATGCATCAAAAATAAGATGCAAGCATGGACAATTTCAGTTTGGTTTCATGCACTACAATATCCCAGGAACATTTCTAGTCATAATTGGTGGTTGTGAGACGTCCGGTTTGAACACAGGATCAATTTACCTTCCCTACCCCCTAATCATGAAAATTTGACAAAAACTTATATAAAACTTAGCTGTACTTGGTTTTTGATTATATCTTAGTTTTTTGTGTCTGTCCAGTATGATGTGACGGTTCTGAATCCAAATCCGTGGTAGACCACGTTGCAAATGTTAGATATTTTCAATTATTGCGCAATATTCAAAATGACCACCGTAATATTTTAGAGAAATAGTAAAAAATAGAGGAATACACTCAGTGATTGTAAATATTTAGCAACTAATAATTTGGGGGTGTAAGAAAGATATATTTGTTGCTGATGTCATTCAAACTAATTGAATTTGTGCATTTATTAGTCCCCTGCCACTCTGCAGAGGAGGGCTATTGCGACCATGCATGTCCTTTGCAATTTGTCTGCGCAATAACATTATAAACTATTCCACAGAAATCATTTCAAATTTTAAATTTGTGTATTTTGTGTATTGATACAATCTGGCTTGAATAATTATGACCCTTTCAGAAGAGCCAAATGTACACTCTGATGTCCGTTTTTGTTGACAAATGCTTGATTGTTTGAATCTCTAAAGTGAACAACACAGTCTTGAAGAGAAGTCAGTCCGTGTGAGGTACCACACTCCTCTGGATGCTTTCTTTTTCGCGATGATATGTTTACATTGCCCCTGTTACCTCAGGCATTCAACCCGCAACAGACCAATTTACTACATGAATACAAGACTACTTGAATTAAATAAAATATATATATTTTATATATAAAGAAATACATAAACAAGGTATACTTTGTTTGATTGGGCACATTGGTTTTGTGTAAAATACTACCATTTAAAATTTGAAATGATTTCTGTGGAATAGTTTATAATGTAATTGTGCAGACAAATTGCAAAGGACATGCCAATGATCGTAATAGCCCTCCTCCACAGAGTGGCAGGGGACTAATAAATGCACAAATTCAATTAGTTTGAATGACATCAGCAACTAATATATCTTTCTTACACCCCAAAAGTTATTATTTGCCAAATATTTACAATCACTGAGTGTATTCCTCTATTTTTACTATTCCTCTAAAATCTTATGGCGGCCATTTTGAATATTACGCAAATTAATTTGGAAAATATCTAACATTTACAACGTGGCCTACAACGGATTTTGGATTCAGCACCGTCAAATCATGCTGGACAGAGACAAAAAAATAATATATAGATCAAAAACAAAGTACAGCTAAGTTTTATATCAGTTTTTGTCAAATTTTCATTAGGGGGTAGGGAAGGGAAATTTGATCCTGTGTTGAACCCGGAAGACTCACAACCCCCAATTATGACTAGAAATGTTCCTGGGATATTGTAGTGCATGAAACCAAACTGAATCTGTCCATACTTGCTCTTATTTTTTATGCATCATCATTGACATACAACTTTTGCCGCGAAAATGACGGTAGCCGATGATCGCTGAAAGTACTGCATTGAGACTATCAAACATTGAGCACTGCAATAAACATTTTTAAGTAGCTATGCACCTAAATTTATTATTTGGATAACAAAAATTGTTTTAACTGTTCATTTAAAATGAACTGTTCATCACTTGTATTTTGACAAATGTGTACCGGGCGATCGGGGGGTACCCTTACATCAGGGGCTATAACTCATAATGGGATTGAGGTTTTTTCTTGGGAACAAATTGTAACGTGTTCAGGAGGTCCTAAGGAACATTTCTAGCCTACTTTGGTTTAATCAGGGGGGGGGGGGGGGGGGGGGGGGACACAGGGTAGCCCCCTTCACCTTGGGTACTTACAACTGAAAGGATTGAAATTACCAACAGCTACAACTCTAACAAACTTTCTGAAAATGTTATTATAGACTGACGACATTTTTGCAGGATCAGCATGATTTAGAAAGGGTATTCAACATAATTAGTACATTTTCCAAATTTTCTAATCTGGATGTTAATAAAAACAAAACTGAAGCCATGTGGCTGGGTTCAAAGAAACATTCTGATGAAACATTTTTTAACATAAAATGGAAGACCAGAGTTAAAATAGTTGGAATAGTTTTCTCCAACTCCACTCCTACCTCCACAATTGAGGAAAACTGGTCAACAAGAATAGATAAAATACAGAAAATAATGGCATTGTGGTCAAAACGTAGTTTGAGTATAAGTTGGAAAATATGTATTATCTAAACGTTTTTTAAATTTCACAGTTTGTGTATATCATGCAGGCTTTAGTGGTTCCAACGAGTGTTCTTAACAAACCACCCGAAACACCCTCTTTTTATTCATATTTCTATGGAAGAAGAAATTTTCGAACAAAAAAGCATCTGAAAAGGTTAAAAGAGTCGTTGTTTGCAGTGACATAGAAAAAAGGGGGTTTAAAAATGATTGATGTCAATACAATGCAGATGGTCATTCCTTTTGTCTTGGGCAGTACAGCTGCTCCAGTCTGAAGGGGAAACATGGTCGGTAATCCCTAAGTCCCTCTTCTCTGTCCTTTGCACCAGTTTATCCTGTTTTAAATCAGATATTTCTTCAACACAATTTGCTGGATTGAATTATATCAAATCCGAATTCTGGAAAAAATGTATTAAAAATATGGCTAGATAATATGACTAAGCTTAAGAACGGCCCTCGTGATACATTATTGTTATAAACCGTGACTGTTTATGGAATAACTCACGATTAATATACAGACAAAAATGATTGTTTTTTAAAGAGTGGGCTTCTGCTGGCATCTCTCTCATTTCAGAATATGGTAGTTGACGGTAATATCCTTCGAATATGTATGTGATAAGGTAGGTAATAAGCGAACTCGTCAATTTGAATATAATGCAATATGCACAGCCTTGCACTCCCGTTCAGCCGAACAAATGCTTCGTTTATATTCTACCGAAGATAGGAATATAATCACACCACGCGTTAAATTCACTCCTCAAATCATTCGACATCATCTGACAGATTTCTACTATTCAACCAGGCGCTCTAAATTTCTGGCTACGTAAATACAACATCAGCGACTTAGTGGGATCTTTTCCCCGCCAGGGGGCAAGACGCTCGTCATATAACTGTAGTTCTTTACTGTTAACAAAAGTGTGGTTGACCTTCTTCTGGCAACAGTGGCGAGATGTGTTTTGTATAAGTAAAGAGAGATAGAACAGTGTTATCATGTGTTTTGTATAAGTAGAGAGATAGAACAGTGTTATCATGTGTTTTGTATGAGTAAAGAGAGATAGAGCAGTGTTTTCATGTGCCTTTTGTATTAGTAAAGAGAGATAGAACGGTGTTATCATGTGTTTTGTATATAGTAAAGAGAGATAGAACAGTGTTATCATGTGTTTTGTATTAGTAAAGAGAGATAGAACAGTGTTATCATGTGTTTTGTATTAGTAAAGAGAAATAGAACGGTGTTATCATGTGCTTTGTATAAGTAAAGAGAGATAGAACGGTGTTATCATGTGTTTTGTATTAGTAAAGAGAGATAGAACAGTGTTATCATGTGCTTTGTATTAGTAAAGAGAAGATAGAACAGTGTTATCATGTGCTTTTGTATTAGTAAAGAGAGATAGAACGGTGTTATCATGTGTGGGGCTTTGTATTAAGTAAAGAGATAGAACAGTGTTATCATGTGTTTTGTATTAGTAAAGAGAGATAGAACGGTGTTATCATGTGTTTTGTATTGAGTAAAGAGAGATAGAACGGTGTTATCATGTGTTTTGTATTAGTAAAGAGAGATAGAATGGTGTTATCATGTGTTTTGTATGAGTAAAGAGATAGAACAGTGTTATCATGTGTTTTGTGTAATGAGTAAAGAGAGATAGAACGGTGTTTTTGTTATCATGTGTTTTTGTATTAAGTAAAGAGAGATAGAACGGTGTTATCATGTGTTTTTTGTAATTAGTAAAGAGAGATAGAACAGTGTTATCATGTGTTTTGTATTAGTAAAGAGAGATAGAAAACGGTGTTATCATGTGTTTTTGTATTAGTAAAGAGAGATAGAGCGGTGTTATCATTGTGTTTTGTTATTAGTAAAGAGAGATAGAACGGTGTTATCATGTGTTTTGTATTAGTAATGAGATATAGAGCGGTGTTATCATGTGTTTTGTATGAGTAAAGAGAAATAGAAACACAGTGTTATCATGTGCTTTGTATTAGTAAAGAGAGATAGAACGGTGTTCTCATGTGCTTTGTATTAGTAAAGAGAGATAGAGCGGTGTTATCGTGTGTTTTGTATTAGTAAATAGAGATAGAACAGTGTTATCATGTGCTTTTGTATTAGTAAAGAGATAGAACAGTGTTATCATTGTGTTTTGTATTAGTAAAGAGAGATAGAACGGTGTTATCATGTGTTTTGTATTAGTAAAGAGAGATAGAACGGTGTTATCATGTGTTTTGTTATTAGTAAAGAGAGATAGAACGGTGTTATCATGTGTTTTGTATTAGTAAAGAGAGGATAGAACGGTGTTATCATGTGTTTTGTATTAGTAAAGAGAGATAGAGCGGTGTTATCATGTGTTTTGTATTAGTAAAGTAGATAGAGCGGTGAGATCAAGTGTTTTGTATTAGTAAAGAGAGATAGAACAGTGTTATCATGTGCTTTTGTATAAGTAAAGAGAAATAGAACAGTGTTATCATGTGTTTTGTATGAGTAAAGAGAGATAGAACGGTGTTATCATGTGTTTTTGTATTAGTAAAGAGAGATAGAACAGTGTTATCATGTGTTTTGTATAAGTAAAGAGAGATAGAACAGTGTTATCATGTGTTTTGTATAAGTAAAGAGAGATAGAACGGTGTTATCATGTGTTTTGTATTAGTAACATGAGATATAGAACGGTGTTATCATGTGTTTTTGTATTAGTAAAGAGAGATAGAGCAGTGTTATCATGTGTTTTGTATTAGTAAAGGGAGATAGAACCAGTGTTATCATGTGTTTTGTATTAGTAAAGGGAGATAGAACGGAGTTATCATACGAACAGTATTAGTAAAGAGATAGAACAGTGTTATCGTGTGCTTTGTATAAGTAAAGAGAGATAGAACGGTGATAGAATGTGTTTTGTATTAGTAAAGAGAGATAGAACAGTGTTATCATGTGTTTTGTATTAGTAAAGAGAGATAGAGCGGTGTTATCATGTGTTTTGTATTAGTAAAGAGGAGATAGAACGGTGTTATCCATGTGTTTTTGTATTAGTAAAGGGAGATAGAACAGTGTTATCATGTGTTTTGTATTAGTAAAGAGAGATAGAACGGTGTTATCATGTGTTTTGTATTAGTAAAGAGAGATAGAACAGTGTTATCTTGTGTTTTGTATCAGTAAAGAGATATAGGACGGTGTTATCATGTGTTTTGTATTAGTAAAGAGAGATAGAAAACGGTTGTTATCATGTGTTTTGTATTAGTAAAGATGGGATAGAACGGTGTTATCATGTGTTTTTTTTGTATTAAGTAAAGAGAGATAGAACAGTGTTATCATGTGTTTTGTAATGAGTAAAGAGAGATAGAACAGTGTTATCATGTGTTTTGTTATGAGTAAAGAAATATCTCTCTTTACTCATACAGTGTTATCATTAGAGGTGGGGGAAAAAAACGGTTTTGAACCGAAAAAAAGACCCGGTGCTTGAAATTCCCGCGGTTCGAAAAAACCGGTTCGAGTTGCTGTGAACCGGGTTTTTTTTAAACTGCAAACTGAAAGTAAGTTTCTCTTATAATAACGCATTCTTTTCGAAGGGGAAAACAACACTAAAAATCTCAGCGCAGAGTGGGTGTTTGTAAACCAAGAGTAGCTGTTTCTAGTTGTCTGGTGTTGTAAGGAGCAAAGTATGGCCAAGTATGGCCTACACCACAGTGCGAACATTTGGAGGCATTTTCTCCTGAAAGATAAAAAAAAAATCGAAAGAGTGATGGAGTGATTGTAGAAACTATTGCACCCAAGAGAATTGTGAATGGAACAATAATAAAACAATGTCTTTTGAAGTTTATTTAATTTCATTTCTATAAATTCTTATGCTAAGAAGATGAGCAAATATGTTCGAAAAACACAATTAGAATACCCACACACACAACACACACACACACACACACACACACACACACACACACACACCACACACAACACACACACACACACACACATGCACACACACACACACACACACACAGCACACACACACACACACACACACACACACACACAACACACACACACAGTCACCATGCACGCACACACACACACACACACGCACACACACGCACGCACGCACACCGCACACGCACACACACAACGCACACGCACGCACGCACACGCACACGAAAAACCACACACACACACAACACACACCACACACACACACATACACATACACATACACACTCTCTCTCTCTCTCTCTCCCTCTCCTCTCTCTCTCACACACAATACACTTATAGGCATCTAAAGTAAATCCCCAATGCCCCACATGGCCGAAAGGCCGGAGAGGGCGTAAAAACCCTATTATCACACATAGCACGCTTCATAAACTGCTTAATACACACGCATACATCCAGTAGTTATTGTTCGATAAAAATGAATGCGCTTACTGAAGATATTGTACTAAAGGTAGAATATGTCATTACTGTTGTAAGAATTAGATAGTCAGCAATAACAGCTTTTCTCCACCCAACCCTGGGAATTGAGAGA
>JAGGCT020004114.1:578498-583759 GCA_017654935.2 Phymorhynchus buccinoides
ATCACTGAATCAGCAATGACTTCAGCAAGTATTGGTAAGCACTGTCGCAGTCAAAAGTTGTAGCTCGTGCAAATCTGCCGTCGCTACTATGACGAGTGTGTATTTGCGACTCAGTACTGAAAATCAGTGAAAACTGAAATGTCAGACCAGCAAGTTTATAATCTCAAAATCTGTCAGTCCCAGTGATATGCGTTCTGTACTGCAGCATTCTTCTCATAATGGGCTTTAGGTTTACTTGGTTTAGACCTGATGTTTGACTTTCTCTGCAGTCGTGCGGAGCCTGGAGGGCACCCAATCCAGTCCAGTGGGAGTACCACAAGGCTCAGTACTGGCCCTTGCTATATTCTGGGTTTACATCAAACAACTGGCAGAAAAGCTGGACACCAACGCAAGGACTGTTCGCGGATGATACTGCAGTCTACCGACTCTTCTTCTCAGGGGAAGAACCATGCCATTTACAGCAGGACCCCAGCCGCCTCGAGGAATGCGGAGAAGAAATGGGACAAGCAGTTTCACCTGGGAAATGTCAAAACCTTGCCGTCACCGCGAAGCAGAAGCCCTCACATTTCCATACAAACTCCATTGTCACACCCTGGACACAGTGCTGTCGGGCAAAGTACATGGGCGTTCACCTCCAGGCAAAACGGCTCTAGGACATCCATCGAGTTGCCGTCACAGCTAAAGCCAGTCAGACGCTCGGACTTTTCTCCGTCGCTCCACTGAGCTGAGAGCAAAAAGTCCACATTGTCCATTGTAAGGCCGCTTCCTGAATACGCCTCCCCCCCGCTTCAGCTGTGGGGAACCCCTCCACTCAGGAAAAACATCGACAGAGTGGAGCTGATCAAACGGAGAGCAGCAAGATTCGCTCAATCAATACCGTAGGATAGCCAGCTGTCACAGCAATGCTCCAGAGGCTTGACTGAGAGCTCCCTGCAGCAACGGCCGCCAGGTGGACAAGACTCACCATGCTGTATAAAATACAAAATGGAAATGTGAGCGTCAATAAGAACAGACTTGGTCCCCAACCAGAGCGGCAGCGAGAGGACACACACTGCAATTCTTGTCCCCCAATGTCGAAACACAATACTGACAGAGTCCTTTTTCCCACTGTACCATCAGGAGTGGAACATCCTACCTTCAGCAGCAGTTGAGAGCAGAACTCCAGAGAGCTTCGCGACTTAGAGTCTGGGGCACCTGCTGGAAAAACATCCCTGCTCAACTGCCACGTCTGATGGACCACTCTGGGGACGTCAGACTAACAAGCACCAACAGCCTCCCCCCTCTCCAATCCCCCCTGGCGTCTACCATTCTCCCACACCCTCCCTCTTGCAACAAACCCAAACGGATGAAACAGTTTTCCTAGTTTTCGTATGATCTGTCTCTTCTCTGGTTGTTTTATTTCTTCTCAGGCCTGAGCTTTCTTCCGGCAAAAGTGGTCTTGAACCTCCCCGGTTCTGTGGCATAATAAATCAAAGTGTTGATAGTGCACGTTACAGTCAAGAAGAAGAAAGAAACCCCCTTTAGCTCTCTCAATCAAAGTCAAAGAAAGTTAAGGTTCTTCTTCATTAAATGGGCCATAGGCCTCTGTTGGCTGAAAGATCGGTTTAAATCGGCTCTCAGCCAAAAAAATACGCTTTTGTGTTGGCTACTGTAGTGAGAATAAAGTTTTATCACCTTTTTTGACAAGTCTTGTTAGTCTGTTGGGTACAATTATCTAATAGTTCTATATCAGTATATCACTATATGAGGCAATGTCAAAAGGTGCTTTCCAAGCACATTAAAAATAAAATGTCATTGTCCAGCAATCTTTAACCTTTTCTGTTTCTTTTTCAACTCCAATAAACTGACTGTGTGAATTATGATAAATGAGTTTAAGATTATGATTTATCACAATTTTAAATTGACTAAGGAGCATGAGGGGGGGAGGGGCACTGTTACTTGTACTATGCTGTCTGAAGAGTTTAAAGCAAAGGATCATCTTCATAAAGCAGAAAATAAATAAAGTCACCTTCTAGAATAACTCGGTATAATTATTTTGACCACCTTTAGTAGAAACACATGAATTTAATGTGTATGTTTAATTTTGTATCATCACCCTAAACATTACGTCGTCGCCTCACCGCACATAATTTTTTTGTGCGGGGGGGCCACCATAAAAGAAAATCTCAAAACAGCAAACAAATGTTTATTTTTTCAAAGAAACATTCCATTGTTATATATATTTGTAAAGTAATGATAAAAAACTCAAGCAAAATGAATAAGAGAGTAGAACTTTATGTTATGTTACATGCTATGTTACATGTGACGACACATTGGAAGTGTTGGCACAGATAGCAAGTAACATGTGATTGAAAGTCATTAAAACTCAAAACCAACAGAAAAGAAAGTACTTTTTCAAGAAATATGCTTCAGTATGACTGAAAACAGCCAAAGGTTGTGAAGTAAAACTTGTAATTGCTTAATTTGACTTAAATCATAACTCATGAGTTTACTTGTGGCATTGTGACAACACAAGATCGCCCGTTACAGGGGTCTCTCACCCACAAAATCATTTGGACCCCCTATTTGAAGAGTAGATCCAAAATAAAAAAGGTTTGTGTCAGCTGTTCGATATTTGATCCAAATTATTGTTCTATCGATGAATATGAAAATGAACTATGGTTGTGTGGTTACTTGCTACAAGAGTATGTACGTGTGACATAAAATTCCTCTGTGATGAACAAAGCATTGAGTATGCACACTGAGTTGAGGTTTCAGAAACTGTAGGTTTCGTTCTAGTTGACTGAGTTTATAAATTGTAATAACATTGAAAAGCTCATAAGTGTTACTTGGAAGTTGTGACGACACCGTAAATGATGTAATTTTGCTAACTATACCAAAAAACCAGTATTGTACTAATAGGTGTAAAGAGGCAACTTCCAAGGATCTATGACCTTCATTTAACCTAAGACAACATTTCTATTTTTGGTAGTCAAGGTAAACAGTTGTCTGCTAGCTCTCATCAACTCTATGTGAACGGGACAAGTGTAGCAAGTAAACCAGGACGACTTTGAGGTCATGTATGGTAAAAAGATAAACATGCAACATTTTATTTTGAACAGCACTTATAGTTGCAAAGAGTTACAGAAGTAACATAATATAAACTGAAAATGCGGTGCTATTTGCATCTGTTTGGGAACCACAAGCCTTCCACGTGGTGCATGTTCGCCTGGTCAAAATGCACCGCCGATTTCGGCCATCGAGTGCCGGTATTTTCGCTAAGAGTTTTTTTAATTGATGTCTTCAACAGCTTTTACTTAATGTTTAATAAATAACATTTTTAAGTTTTACAAACACACGACAGACAACACGAGTCATAAGTATCATGAAATTAAAGTTATGGACAATTTTGTGAGTTAGGGGTGGGGTATGGCACTTTGACATTGCCTCATGTAAAGCAGTGGTCACCACCGCAGAAGAAGAAGGAAGAGTCTCTGAATCATCTGAAGCAGCAACGAAAGAATAGTTTTTTGACATCAATAATCGTCACAGCGACTCCCAAGTCGAGATGTTTCTAAGCTTGTGTTCCTTGGACGCAATCCGTTCAAGGACGTAGGAAAAACTATGGACAGTAGGCAGCGAATTAGGAGCCGACTGTTCTTGCCATTCCATTTGACAATTCAATCCACTGCAGAAAACAGAAGAGAGGAAGAAGATGAACAGTGGCAGAGCGATGACAACATGGCTGTGGGGCGCTCCTGTTCATGTTTTTCCACAATTTTCGCAAGCCGAGCGGGATTTTGAAGGAACCTGTTAAAATGGTTACAGTGTAGCATCGCTCTAATCATTTAGTTGGACCCGAAAAACCGTTGTTTTTACTTTTGCAATCCAGTTCGATGTTCGTCATTTCCAGCTTTCAACGCACTCAAAAGGCCACATCTAGCAGACAATTTTTTTTCCTTTTTGAGCATTTGTTTTATTTCAAAAAAACAAAATAGAATCCAGAAAATTCAGGCCTTTCAGTGTGGCAGTATTTTGTTCATCTAAACAAACACGATCAAGCCAGGTGTATCCGAACACCTTATACTACTTTTTAAAAAAAAGGATCGAAAAATTTAGCCTTGGACAAGCGGTGGGTTCAGGCTCAGGGTATTTTGCTTAACAAATCGTTTCAAATCGGCTCTCAGCGAAAAAGTACGCTTTTGTGAACTCCTCTAACCCAGTCTAGTTAAACTTATAAGAAATTTTAGTTATGTATCTCCTAGGCAGCTAAACTTCATCACGTTGAAGGTTCTGTTGCACTTTAGGGTAATAGGTTTAAGAGTTACTCACCCTTTTTTTTAATATATATCTGTTAGTCTCCAAACTCATCTGAAGTGTGAAAGATTTTTGTTTGAACCGCAGTGTTTGGAAAGGCGACACTCGAGTCGGGATGCACTTCTGATTTTGTGTTCTTAGGACGGATTAAAAACTATGACGGAAAGCCAGCAAATTAAGGGGGATGGCTACTATACCATAACCAAATTCGATGCCATATGGCATTACCAATTCAAGCCACTTGGCCAAAAACGAAGATGCGGAAGAAGAGAAAAGAGTGCAGAGTGATGACAACATTGGCTGTGGGGGTCCCTACTGTTCAATGTTTTCCACCCATTTTCACAGCCACTGCACAGAAAATGTGTAGCATGACCCGGGCTTGTTTTTTTAAGCACCTAACTGCAGAGCAAGACTCTAGGCATTTTTGGTTGGACCTCGAAAAAACCGTTGTTTTACGTTCGCAATCCAGTGCGTTGTTAAAACTGGGAAAATCTTGAATTTTCCCGGGGAAATTTTAGAATTCTGAATTTATACCAAGACTGTCCGTGGAAAATCAGAATCCAAGTTTCCCATTGACATACATATATTTGTCTAACATGGGTCGGCGGTAATTGTAATTAATTGTAATTTTTATGCATTATTAATTTTATTTAGCAGTTTCATTATTCTGTAACTGTCGAAGTCGTGATTTTAAGCTTATGTTTTGTTACCAACTCAAAAAATTTAAGAGAAGCTGTTTTAATTACCACATGTATATGTTTTTTGTAATTTTCTGTGCAGATTGGTGATGGATATCTTAACGCGTTTACTGGTTAACCCGTAGTTTTTTATTAAGCCGCCTGTACAGTCTACTTCTTTTCTGATTCTCCATGCTTCAATACTGGAGGTCCTGGGAAAACTAATCAAGCATGGAATTTCAGGTATTAAAAACTGCCTTTAAAATCAAATAATCAATAAAGATCAAA
>JAGGCT020004115.1:0-36708 GCA_017654935.2 Phymorhynchus buccinoides
GTTTTTTTTTTTAAGTAATATTGAATGTGGTTGGGTGTAAAATAGTTGTGTGAGATTTAGATTTGTTTGGTTCTGTTTTTGATCCAGATCCTATGTTCCAGGTTTGAGTAAGTAGTACAGGTGTCAGTGAAAAGAATTGGTAAATATGCTGTTCTAATTATGTGAACATATTCATTCTTGTGTTTGATTTTCACTTTAACTCTTTTGGTGCAAGAACCAGATTATGAGCCTAATTTTATTTATCCTTTTTATGCATACATGTGTATGTGTGAAACTACTTGGTTGCAAACTTGCAGCTTTTAACAATATTTTTGCATAATCTAAGTTTGTTCACTTTCCAAGTGTTGAACTGAGAATATTTGTTGGCTTGATCATAGATTTTGATATAGCTTGCTACTGAATCATAACAGTTGATTCCAGTACACCTTTCATGTTTTACTTCAGTTTGACAACTGAAATTCATATTATTATTTTTATAGTGCTATTGTACAAGGGCGGCCTTTAGCCGGTTGGATTCACTAATCTCCACTGGGAAGCCCGTATCCACTAATCCATAGAGATCTACACCCATACTCTCCTGTGATTCTCAGCAGCATCGTGGTCAGGAAGTTAATCCCGACTCACAAGCAGCTAGGACGGTGTGTGCTGCCAAATTCGCACAGCACCAGAAACCACGAGGAGACAACCTGTGTCGTGCCATCCCGCCACGCCTCATCCAGAACTCCTGGGCGGAATCTCAACTGAAGAGCCAGCCTAGCTTCCCCCAGCACTCACCAATCGAAAGAGGATAACCCTACTTCAGGTAAGCTTGGGTACAGTGCGAATTCATTCGGACTACCTGGACACTTGATATAATTATAAGAAAACTGACCCTGCCAGCTGGGGGCTAAATTTTTCACCAAACCAAATCTTGCTTACAATTATTACGGATTTACTTTTCACATATTGTGGTTGGCGCCTTGAGCAGCTGCTGTTAGTGCTCATAATCCTGTTAGCAGATTCTGCGAGTAATATGAAATACAAGTGTACAAATAATTCATAGAACCCTTGGTCAGACTGATGAGAGTGGAAGCTTTTGTAATTTTTCATGTTAAAAACTACTTCTCATCTGTACTGTAGTTTAGAGCACATCTACCCACTTGTATTTTTATACAACTTCAATACATACGAGCCAGAACCCGGGCAAAGAAAATAATTATTAGATAAAAAAGGGGTCGAGGGGAAGTGGTCATACTACTATCTCAACACACCCCAGAACTGTGGGTAAGGAATATTTTCTCAGCAAAAATTTAACACTTTAAAAAGATCTTCCCCTAGAGACTTCACCCTTTAGCCATCCTCGTCACAAACGGAATGTCTTCATATTTCCTGAGTATGATAAAATAAAGTGGCAAACATTTCTTATATAAAACCAATACCGGAAAAGTACCCCAGAGCCTATAGCCGAGGGAGGGATATGGTTATTCACAGAACAGTCCCCAAAACGGAAGTACACATGCACCCTCACAAAACTAAAACTTTAGGAATATTATAAGCCTTTTTACTGGGGGCTTATAGCCCAGAGGTCTGAAAGAGTTTTGTGATATGTTAAATGTTTGGAAGTTTGTTCAGATTTATGTATATATAATGGGGTCTTACATTCAGGATTTTCACTGGTTTGGAATAATGTCTTGCGCGCTTTAACCCGATTAGCTTCTTTTAAATCGCTAGGAATGTTGGAAGGACACTATTTGTATTTCCAAATTTGTCTATTTTAATGGGCGATGGCCAATTTGGCCAAAAATGGCCGAAAAATGGCCAACCAAATTTTAATATTATGTGTAACTAAATATGTCTCGGACGGAGCGAAATGGAATTGGGGGCCAGTAGTTAAGGTAGGTCGAGTAAGTTTAGTGAGTAAAAGTAAGGGGAGGATAGCTCGAGAGGTAGAAGAGTAGTAGTAAGGTGGATAGCATAGGCACAAGTGCAAGAAAGAGACGAAACCAGATGAGGTGGAATTTAGACAAGTAAGGTATACAGATTAGACGTATGTATACTCTAGACTTTTTTTTTCAGGACTGAGTCTTAGGAGATTTCTTTTTCCACTTACAATAAAATAAGAAAGATAGTTTATCAAAATGAATGTTCTCCTGCAGTGGAGAGGGGTTAAAAATTCAGATGGCAAGCATAACACCCTATTTCAAGGATATTTCATCCATTTACCTTCCAAAAAAACATAGAAAAAAGAGTGTGTATACTTTCATCATAGGGTTTTCTTGCTCTAGAGTTTTTGTCTTTTTGTTGTATTTTTAATATGATGTGGATAATTGCTACCGTCCGCAATATCAAAAGGTTTGGTCCTGAAGTGGGGTAATCAATGTATAAAATGTTTGTGAATGCATTGATTAATCTCTGTTGTCCTGTACAATTACTGTTCTCGTATCCAAAATATTCTATTTTCTCCAGAATATCAAAATTGTAAGTTTCGATGTTTTCAGCCTCCATTGACATGTGTTTGATCTTGCGGACGCCAATTTGAATAATTAATTATGTCTTCAAAACAATGCAAACTTCGACTGGTCAAACTGGCAAAACAAAAAAAAATAAAAAAAACAAAAAAAAAGTGGATTTAGCACACTTAAGTCTTTCAGAAATAAAACTATTCAAATGCTTTGTCTCAAAAATACCTACTACTCGAAAACTAAGCCCTTTTGTGAGTGTCATCAAAAAGCCTCTAGCTACACCAGGTCGGTATGTAGGTGCATTGGCTTATGGAAATTCCAAACTTTGGTTGCTGGTCAAGGTGAAGGTCAAGTTCACGGACGCGTTAGTACGTACACTAACAAAATGTCTTCTTTTCTTAAAGCCTTATTGTTATCTTAGACAATCATTGGACCTTACATTGTTCAAGATTGGTATGGTAGGCCCTGTTTTACGGCAATCCCATAACATTTGAGTACCAATTCAAGGTCAAGATCAAGGACGTACACCTTTTCTAGTCTCTGTCTTGGAAACTGCAGTGACCATATATTTGACATCGTTGGACTTACAATCCTAAAACCTGGCTTATGGTAATTCAAACTATTGGGTACCATTCAAGGTCAAGGTCAAAGATGTACAAATTGTCTGGGCTGCATCTCCAGAATCTGTGGTCTTCACACTGTTGTATATCGTGAAGCACTGCAGGTCAAGACCAAGGACGTACACACGTGAGAGGTATCAAAGATGGCCACGGCTAAGATACAGGAGGAGATGAGACAGGGGGACTGGAAGCTTCGGGGGTGGGGGGAGGGGGGGAGGGGGGGGTGGGGAGATGTTACGGGACGGTACGGACGTAAGGGTGGAGGAGCCCATGTCTGCCGCTCGGTGACATTCTTGTTAATGTTTGTCTTCAAGGTCATTTGGGACTTGTCTCTTATGGTGAAGTTTTGCACACTATCAGTGTTATCTAATTCTTTCTTTCAGTTATAGATCTATGCATTAAAAGTAAATTTTGAAAAATAGGTTAATATTCGAAGTAGCAAAGTTGCTCATTCTTTCTTCTTCTAACAAGGATAATAAAGAGAAAAGAGGAAGGGGCTAGTAGAAGTAAATTGTACAGAAATTAAACGTTTGCGAGTATAGTATCAAAAAGCCTAAATGTCACAAAAGAGCGATTTCTTCGCAGCCTACCAACCACCTTGCAAAGAATATCATCAAAAGAAATGAAGCCAAACTTTCTCACCTTCCCCACCTGCAATGGTGCATGATAGTGGTTGGACGGTGGGAAGTTGTTTAAGTATGGTAGCAGACGGGGCAGTTGAGATACACGAATTATCCCCATCCTTAGCGTGTGTCGGTGAGAGAAACTGGTGTGGGTGAGTTAAAAAACAACGGAAAAAAACGGAAGTATGAAAAGATGTGAACAAAAACAAACAACTCATGACTGTAACAAGAGTGGATTGAGGGAGTGACAGAGAGATTAGATAGAAAAAAGAAGAGAGGGGCTATTTGTAAAAAGAAGAGCGGGTCGCCTCTATTTGGCTTATTTGTGATGGGAAGCCTAAAAAGCCCTCCTCTTTAATTTCTTGAAATTAAGTATTATTATTTTGCTTTTATAATTTGATTTGAGCACTACGCGTTGGGAAGCCCTGATTTGTTTGTATCTCAAGTATGGAAATGATTAATTTTGTAGCTGCAGGAATCATAACAATAAACGTGTTTCTTTTTGTTCTTACTTTTACCCCGAAGAAGTTTGATGCACAAAAACAAACAATGACAAAACAGAAAAAGAAACAGAAACAATAACTAGATTAATTCGTATTATGAAATGAAACCATGTTTTTCAAAAAAAAAGAAATAAGATTGGGTTTCTTTTCCCATTAAAGGACATTAAACCCAAATATATAATAAATCCATCATAATAATAATAATAAAATAGACGATTTTATTGATATATAGCCGCCAAAATTCTAGGCGGAACTACTCGTGGTGCGTTACAAACACTAAAATCACTCTACATGCAAGATTACATCATACATATCAAACATACTCATACGCGATCGCTCACCCCCACGCCAACACATCACTCATAGACCATGCAAACACATTACACACGCACATATGCTCACATATACTCAACGCCCCCCCACCCCCCCCCACACACGATCACGCCACCACATCACAGCACACACACACACGCGTGCACGAGCACACACACACATATATCACATCCATACTACACGTATGCGTGCTCACGCCCACGCAACGCACACACGCAACTACGACACACACACACACACACACACACGCACACACCTTCACACACGACACACCTAACCACACACACACACACACCAACCACACACACACACACACCCACCACACAACACACACACCACACACACACCTCAAACCACACAACCCACCTCTCGTCTTACACACACACAACACACCACACACACACACCACACACACACACACATACATTACACACACACACACACACACACACACACACACACACACACACACACTCATTTTACCCATACGCCCCATTGCCCTCCTCCCTATCTAATCCGCATACACTTCATTCACGCAGACCCATCACGTTTCAATAAGCAGGCGGGAGATTACAAGCATTAGCGTTGATAGAAGAAGTGCATTTTCAGATTGGCCTTAAAGACCCACCACGTCACGTGTCAAAATCATGGGTTTCACGTGTTTTCCCTCTTATAGCTGGTAAGAAATCTTGTCTTGACCAAGATTTGACTCCCTATATACAAATGTCCCCAAATTCAAAACGAAACATCGTTTTAAAGGAAGCAGCCTCAATTTGAAGTGAGGGAATTTGCATTAAAGACTGACAGAATGTTTGAGAGATGGTGGTAGTTTGTTTCAAGTAGCTGGGGCCTGAAAAGAAAACGATCTTTCGCCGTTAGGTTTTGCTTTAACCAAGGGAAGCTGCAGAAGACGAGAAACAGAGGGAAAATGGAGCTGACGAGAGGGTGTGTAAGTGTGAAGCAGATCAGACAGGTAAGTAGGAGCAGAGCCAGAAATGACAGCAAAGCTGAGAGTGGAAAGCTTGAACTCAATCCTATCAGAGATTGGCAGCCAGTGCAGAGAATGGAGAAGAGGTGTTACATGTTCGAATTTGGAGGATTTGAGGACCAGTCGTGCAGCATTGTTTTGGATTCTCTTAAGTACATGGCGAGAAGAGAGTTACAGTAATTCATTTTAGAAAGGACAAAGGCACAGGCTAAGGTTTTAGTGGCATCGGTGGAGAGATAGTGACGAACATAACTGATTTTACGAAGCTCAAGAAATGCTAATCTGCATATATTGGACACATGCTGCTGAAGGTAGAGGCTTTGATCTAAGATGACACTAAGACTGCGGTTAGAAGAGGCAAAGGAGCTAGTGGTGTTGTTGATTGTGACAGAGACTGGAAGTGAAGAATCATTGAGCATCTGTTTTAGGACATGCTAATATAAGTTCAGTTTTATCCTCGTTGAGCTGTAGTTTGTTGTGTGTCATCCAGGTTTTTAGGACTAGATATGCTAGAGGAAAATGGACGAACAAATCATAATTATTCTTCTAAATGCATTAACACTTACAGTTTTACTACATTGTGTTTGAAAGGGTGAATGTTATGGAAGGATGGACACAAAAACAAAAAGCGGATGGATTGATGGGCCCCATGACAGGAATGTGTGTGTACCAAATGGAAAACAAAATGTGTGATTCGGCTGTTGGGATGATCCCTGGGTCTTTTAGCCAGTGGTACAACAACAACAACAACAACAGAAGATGAGTGGATACACCATTTTGAGTCTGTCTTTAATAATTGTTTGTTGTTAACGTAACTGAATCTAGTGATGATTCAGAAGAAATGATACTTGATCTTGTTCTTGATGGTGACATTTGTGAGGAAGAAATAAGAACATCAATTAAGCCTTTGAGGAACATGAAAGCAGGCGGCATATATTGTTTTTCAGCAGAGATGTTAAAAAGTGATGGGTTAATAATTCTACCATGTTTAAAGAAGCATTTTAATGCTATATTTCAAAACAGTTACTTTTCTGGAAAGTGGAGAGAATCAGTAATAATTCCTCAAACTCTCGAAAGTAGTACTTGTCAACTCTTTAGGAGAGGTTTATTGATATAGTGCCTGTCATGTAATTCGTACCACCTGGTTTTCTAGCAAACGGTAGAAGATTGAGGGTTAACAATTGTGTGTGATGTTTGGATAATGAATGGGAAATATTTTAACACAACCAAAATGCAACAAAGCGGAAAACCGTTTGTAAGGCAAACGAAAATTCATTTTGGCAGCATCTGATGTTATTTTGGTTAATGCTTTTTTAATTGTTATTCAATGCACCAAAACAAAAATTAAAACTCTATATGCCACTCAGCAAATCTTTGAAGTGTTAGGGTCAATGTTGTCCATTTTGTAAATTAAAATATTCAAAGCAAACATAACTGAGCCATAGCTATGCAGTTCATATCTCTGTCATGTAATTCGTACCTCCTACGTCTTGGCAATGGCGCAGTGTCAAACATGCATTTAAAAGCTTGTTTTAAGTGACTTCAAACTTTTGATGAGAAAATAACATAAGGTTTACTTTAACGTCATAGAAACTAACTGGAACATTTAGAACAAAGAATGGCCTATAGCTAAAACCAAGTCACGATCATCCTACGTTTGAATTAGAGGCTATAAACCCCCTGGTACGATATCAGTAACTTCGTGGTACGAATTCCATAACAGGTCTTGTAATTCGTACCTTTTGAAGAAAAAGGTATTCTTACCATTTAAGCCAAAAGCATAAATCTTATGTTATAATTATAGTATGGTTATAGCCTTCTACCAACTGTATCTCATCTGCAGGGGTACCCCAAGGGTCTGTTCTTGGACAACTTTTATTACAACTATGATATAGCAGACGGTTTAAATCTAAAGTTAAACTTTTTGGCGATGACACTAGTATGTTCCATTCACTTAGCCATTCTATTACCCGCACTGAAATTATTAGCAGAGATCTGTCCAAGATCAATGATTGAGCTAATTGATGGACGGTTCAATTCAATGATCAGAAAAACTGAACTACTTAACCCTTTCACCGCCAATGTCGCATTTTAGCACCACAATGATTTAACACTCATGTCACGAAAAGGGCCTCAAACCAGGGTCTGTTATCCAAAGAGCCTATTTTCATAATTTTGGGAGGTAAGGATAAGCCTTACTTTATACATGCCATAGAGAAATCCCACACTATCACAGACGATTTTTTTTCTCTACCCAGGTAAGTTTAACGGACTTTTTTTGCTGAGAAATGGCTGGCGGCGAAAGGGTTCATACGTAGACATCATGTAATTTTACCACTTTCTTTTGATATCAATCACGTAAAAAAGCAATGATAAATATAAGCACTTAGGAGTTGTTCTTCAAAACACATCTAAATGGGACGAGCACATCAAAACATTATCAGTAAAGTTACAATGTTGTTCTTTTGCATGAAAAGTTATAAATATAGACTTAGTAGCAAAGCACTGGAGACTAGACTGTAACAGTCATTCATTTTACCTCATTATGACTACGCATATATTATTCGGGATAACTGCAATCAAACTATCTAATTCTCTAGAAAACTTATACTTGGAAGCTATGCATACAATTGTTGGAGCTTTCCGTGGAACTAGTCATGAAAAAAATATACAGATCTGGGCTTTGCCAAATTAAGGAAAGAAGGAGAAGACATCATATAATGCAATGCTATCAAAGGGTAAATAATAATGATGTGCCCAGATCAATCAATCTTTTATCAGAACTTGATTCTGAAAATAATCCTTATTATACACGAAGGCCCTTAGAACGAACAGTGCCAAGATGCAACACCGAATTATACGGTACTTCGTTAATTCCTTCTGCTGCTGTTTTATGGAACAGCTTACATAAAAACATGCAATTGTCTAAGTGAATTCAAACGATACCTAACCACTGAAGATTCAATCGTGCCGTTGTATTTATATAATACATGCTTACTAATGACATCACACACAGGAGCAGCATATAGTACAACAAGAATGGGCCCAAAGACAGAGCTCTGGGGAACACCAAAGGAAGGCTCTGAACGCTCTGAGTATCTACCATTAACACACACCAGTCTGTGTGCAATGCTTCAGGTAGGACTCAAACCAGAAAGAGCAGCACCCCGGATGCCAAAAGTCGGAAAATATTGACATTTTCTTAGACTTTTACTGCATTCATGTTCTAATTACCTACAGCATTATATTTGTTACAACATTCTTACCGATTTTTATTTCTCGTTCAATAGTGGCGTCTTTCGTTTTTGACTTTTTAAAAATGTATTATGCTGTTGTGCATTTGACGTTTGCATTTATGTTTGCACACATACGCACACGTACACATACGACACGCGCGCGCGCACGCACACGCACACGCACACGCACACACACATCTCTCTCTCTCTCGCTCTCTCTCTCTCTCTCTCCTCTTCTCTCTCTCTGTCTCTCTCTCTTCTCTCTCTCTCGTTTTTTTTCTCTCCGTCTCTCTCTCTCTTTCACTCACATACACAAACACAAACACACATACACACACACATGCAAATGCGCGCGCACACACACACACTCACACACAGTATACACGCACGCGGCGCACACACGCACACATTACAATGCGCGCACAACACGCACACATACACGTACGCACGCACACGCGCACACACTCACGCACACACTCACGCACGCACGCACACAGACAGACAGACAAAAGTACACGTGTGTGCGGGCGTTTTCGTTTTTTGCATGTTTGTTTGTACGTTTGTTTGTTTATTATTTTGAACTCATTTATTTCTGAGTTTCTTTCTTTTATATGCATATACAATGGCGCACGTGCATACGCATATGCACACAGACACGCATTCGTGCGCCCAATAAGACACATGCAGACACGCGCACACGCGTACAAACTACACACAACCGCACACACACAGGCTTGTGCATACACACATCTATCATTTGACATGATAAAAACCAATGCTTATTCTTTGAGATAACTATAGACACGAACCAATAGCCTCAGTTTGGTTCATAGTACTTTTAATATGTTCATTGATTCAAGACAATACAATGCTTAAATCAAGCAATTAGTGCACCTACGTTGATTTTATGAGAGAGAGAGAGAGAGAGAGAGAGAGAGAGAGAGAGAGAGAGAGAGAGAGAGAGTAGAGAGAGAGACGGAGAGAGAGAGAGAGAGAGAGAGAGAGAGAGAGAGAGGTGGTCGTGGTGGTGATGGTTGTATGTAGTTATGCAAGCCTATTATATGTGACTGTCTAAGCGTGCATGAAAGGCCGCATTTGCGTTCGTGTATGTGTGACCGCGCACATTGTTTATGTGAATTGTATGTGGTGCGTATATGCGCATGTTTATAGGTAGGCACTATAATGATTCTGATAGTATTATTCTGTGTATTTTTATAGCTATTCGCGCGCAAGTTTGTGGTGAAGTGCACACCATAATATAGACAATAGCCCATCAATTGAAGTGTGTACAATAATGAACTTTCAACTGACATTAAGAGCATTGTGAGATGGAACTCGAATTCTGCAGTGTGGAGTTTTAATCACCTTAAGTAAACGTATAAATCATTGTAATTTAACGTTTTGGTGAAGATTACATTTTTGTTTGGTTCAGCTGCAATCTTTAAAACATAGTCAAGCCATAAAATATTATAGAAAGATGTTAGCAAAATATGTAATTATAATGAATGCTAATCCATGTGTTTGTGCAGATTTGCTATTTACATATAAATGTACACCAAATATTCAGCACAAAGAAAGAAAGAAGAACAGTAAAGAAGAAGAAGAAGAAGTAAGAAGAAGATAGAAGAAGTGAAGAAGAAGTATTTAAGAAAAAACACATGGCATAAACAACACGTGTTAAAATAATTGTGCAATTTTCTTCTTCTGCGTTCCCAGGCCATATAAGCCCATAATGGATAAGGTACGTATGTGAGTGTCCGCAGTTTTCAGTTTTCACTGGTCGTCTCTCTGCTGTCATCACAGCCACCAGCGACAGTATTCCGATTTCGGAGGAGCTCAATGAAGAAAAAAATATTTGTAAGTTTTTTTGAAAAAAGGCAGGAGAAATGGGCCAAAAAGTCAGAAAGATAGTAGATGATAGAAAACAAAGGGAAAAGGCAGAGTCAAAGAGAGTGACAGATTAGAGGACGTTACAAGCACAGAACTTCCAGAAGGTGGGGGAACTATTTATACAAAAGACCCCCCGGTATCCCCACGGGGGACTTGTGCAGCAAAATAAAAACAACGAAACAAAACAAAACTCAACTAAATCAAGCAAAATTCGCATGTTTAAGCGGTCTATCGCTCAATGTCTTTTAAACGTTTTAAACAAAGCCATGTATATGTAATACTGTCATAATGTCGATCACTCGCATACAAACACGCAAGCAGACAGCAAACTCCGCAAGCACACGCTATCACTCCTTTCAACCGGTGCGGACTATGGGAAACACAATATCTTTAGCTACCCCCGATTCTTAATACCAAAAGAAGAGAAAACATTTATTTACACATAAAGAACATACACGAAATTATTCAAATAGTAAATGTGCGCACATCATATATAAATAAAAAGTTGGAATCAGACTAATTAATTATCTCTCTCTCTCACTCTCTCTTTCCCCCTTTCGTCGACGTCGTAGTTTCCTTGGGTGGTGCTTTTCTTCTTCTTTCTCACTTTCACTTCTTTCTGTGGTCTTGAGTTTCTTTATTACTTTCTTTTCATTTCTTCAGCAGCATCAGCCGCACGACTCACAGGAAATCCCACTTCCAGGAGGTGGAGCATTCCGACAGCGTCCACAGCACACCTCGTCCCAGGTGGCGAAATTCAGGGCTCCCAGGTACCTTCCTTGTACCGCCCTTGGGGTCAGCCTGTGTTACTGGTCCATCATACACAACCATCAAGCTCATGTGCCCCACGAACACAGACAAAAAGACGGGCCTCCACTTCCTAGGCCATACAAATAAGAAGTGATGACAAAACCCAATTTCACACAAACACACACACACATTCTAGTACAGTGAGCGCAGTTCAGCCCACTTCTCAATCTTACAGGCCTGCCCTGTTTAGTTTGTGCGGTAGCACACCAATTCTACAATTGGGGGCCTACACCACAGATCGAAAGAAAGAAAAATATCATTAGCTAATTCACTGTTTAAAAAAGAAAACCCATGTATCCATGTTTTTTTTTAGAAGACACCTGCTTTCATTTTCTATAATAATTATAACAGAAACAACATCAGCTACATCCGCATCACTACCACCAACGCCACTAATAACATCAACAAATATTGTTATGAATATGTCGCTCCACCCAACCAACTCAATGACTAATAACAGCATTGTAACCTCTCCCACCAACACTTCCGCACTTTTCCCACCTTTCGACTTCTGGCGACACTTCTCCGCACCAGACGACTGCATTCTCTTGACTTGGGACGTTTTTAAAAGCCTTCCTGAATACGATCCTGACGAAATTGTCAACGCAGACCAATTCCGCACGGTTATACAAATCAAACACGTCATGCTTCTGACGTTATTTTTCATCGGAACCCCCGCAAACCTCATCAACATGCTAGTATTTTATAAACAGGGTGTGCTGAAAGATCGAGTTACGCTGTGCCTGTTCTCTCTTGCATTCACGGATTGTTTTTACCTCATTTGTGTCACATCCTTTCAAGTGGAGGAAGTTTTCTTCAACTTTCATTTCAGGAAAGGGCCAGGTTCTCATTTATCATGGATTGCTAATAATAATCTATTAGTTTTATACAGTACTTATTATGTTTCCCCGATCTTGTCTTCTATCATCGCTGTGGAAAGATGCTTGTGTGTCTTTAACCCTTTAAAATATCGCACTCTTATACGAACCCGAACCATGGCTGCTATCATTTTTGTTGTCTACGTTTCAGTCTATTCTCTCGCCTTTGTTGTATTTATTCGCTATCGTTTCGATTGTTTCTACGATCCTTACAGCAACACACGAAATATTTACGCCTATGAAAGCACGTTCTACAAAGATAACAAAGATTTGATCCACTTTATGGATAGGGTGGTTTTGGGGGTTGGCATACTCTGTGGAACCATGATCGTAGCCACTGTTTCAACAGTCCTGACAATTATCAAACTTCGCCGAATCGAAGAATGGCGCTCCAGAACTTCGTCCTCTTCTTCTTTTTCAGTTAGAGACGTGGCTTTGACTACCATGCTTGTCTACAGTTCTATCTTGTTCATAATTTGCGTTGCTCCATATGCTCTGTTCTGTGCCTTTAGGCAATTCTTCCCTGAGGTAGAATACGGACTGACAGAGCACAACTTGTTCATGTCGTGTCTATATATTGGTGAAACATTTCTGTTAATAAAGCCTTGCTCCAACATGTTTGTCTACTACACAATGGGAAGCCGCTTTAGGGAAACGTTGTGGAGCGTTTTCAAAAGAAAGAACGTGGAAACGTTGTCATAATTAACTCGGCAAGTATGTGTCAATAATGATTGCAATGATTGTTCGCATATATTGCCGTAATTACTGGGAGAAACTGAAAACGAGGACATAGTAGTTTCATAATCAATTAAATCGATTTAATTTCCAACATGATTCGGATGATGATTGGGATAAACTGAGTCACCATGCATGTTAATCATAGGAATACACTTAATACACAAATATATATTTATCTATCTATAGCAAAAAAGGCAACAGATATTTTGTAGACCTGATCCAGTGTCGTTGGAGACGGGAAGATCTTGCAAAGTCATTTCCCTTTCTCACTCTATTTGTTGACTTGGACAATCTTCGGATAAACCATTTTAAAATCTTCGGATAGACCATTTTTCTCTGGTTATGGACATTTGTTGTTGTGTATTGTGTGTGTGTGTGTGTGTGTGTGTGTGTGTGTGTGTGTGTGTGTGTGTGTGTGTGTGAGCGTGTGTGTGAGCGTGTGTGTGTGTGTGTGTGTGAGTGTGTGCGTGCGTGCGTGCGTGCGTGCATGCATGCGTGTGTGCGTGCTTGCATGTGTGTGTTCAATGGGCCATGTCATTTCTTTCTGTTTCTTTCAGTTTGCAAATAATTGTTGAAATTCAGCGATTTTTCTCTCTGGCATAACTCCAAAACGCCAACGGTGTGATGGAATGTGTCACGCGCGCCTCACTCACGTTTCTCCTCCCCCCCCACCCCCCACGCAACCCCCCCCCCCTAGGAATAGGAATACACTTAATACACAAATATATATTTATCTATTTATGACCAAATTATTTACTATTTCATCCCTCCACTCTTTAATCTTATCGGCCAGTCTACGATCGTGTGATATCACAGAATTCCCCGTCAGCACTCATGCCTTATGATCGTCCATCTACCGACAACCATGTGATGTTGACACCAACGCGGTAGTACGAAGCGCTAATGACGTCACTGAAAGTTGCATGATCTGTAGCTGTCTGTCTTGTCTACTACCCACTAATGAAAGTACACTATATATTTGAAATCAAGTGGGAAATGCATAGTGGGAGGCAAAACTTATAACATTCTCTTAGTCTAGTCACAAGCAAACTAAAACCTGGCTGAGTCAACACTGTAGGAACAAACCCTCTGCTGTTACCTGCCAGTAATACTATTTGCCCAACTCGTAAGTAATATTGAATGGGGTTGGGTGTAAAATAGTTGTGTGATATTTAGATTTGTTTAATTCTGTTTTTGATCCAGATCCTATGTTCCAGGTTGAGTAAGTAGTAGAGGTGTCAGTGAAAATAATTGGTAAATATGCTGTTCTAATTATGTGCACATATTCATTCTTATGTTTGATTTTGACTTTAACTCTTTTGGTGCAAGAACCTGATTCTATGCCTAATTTGATTTATCTTTCTATGAACATGCATGTGAATAAGGAAAACTACTTGGTTGCAAACTTGCAGCTTTTAACTATATTTTTGCATAATCTAAGTTTGTTCACTTTCCAAGTGTTGGACTGAGAATGATGTTTGCTTGTTGGCTTGATCATAGATTTTTGATATAGCATTGGTACTGAATCCTAACAGGTGATTCCAGTACACCTTTAATGTATTGGCCCCCCCCCCAGTTTGACAAGTGAAATTCATTTATATTTTATTTTTCTTAGTGCTATTGTACAAGGGCGGCCTTCTTGCCGGTTGCGATCCACTAATCTCCCGCTGGCTGAAGCCCATATCTCTAATCCATTGATATCTACACCCATAATCTCCTGTGATTATAAGCTGGGCACCATGGTCAGGAAGCTTAATCCCTGACTCACAAGCAGCAAGACGGTGCTGCTGCAAAGTCGCCACCGCACCCAGAATCCACGAGGAGACCACACCTGTGTCGTGCCATCCCGCCACGCCTCATCCAGAACTACTGGGCGCCCTCTCAACTGAAGAGCCAGCCTAGCTCACCTCAGCACTCACCGATCCCGACAGAGGAAACTTACTTAAGCTAAGTCCTTGGGACAATGCAAATCATTCGGACTACCCAGGGTTAAGCCGGACCCTGGACACTTGATAATAATAATAAGTGACCCTTCCGGCTTGGGGCTAATCTTTTCAGACAAACAAAAGTCTTGTACAATTATTTCGGATTTCACTTTTCACACATATTTTGTTTTGGCGCAATTGAGCTGCTTTTCTTATTGCTTCATAATCTGTTATGCAGATTTGAGAGTAAATGAAATACAAGTGTACAAATAATTCTGAACCCTTTTGGTCAGACTGATGAGAGTGGAAGTTTTGTAATTTTCATGAAAAAACCTACTTCTCTCTGTCTGTCGTTTAGAGCAAATCTACCACTTGTATTTCCTTCAATCATACGAGCCAGAACCCGGGCAAAGAAAATAAATTTATTAGATAAAAAGGGGTCGGGAAGTTGCTCATCTCCCACACCCCAGAAATGTGGGCTAAAGGAATATTTTCTCAGCAAAAATTTAACACGTTCAAAGTCTCACCCTAGAGACTTCACCTTTAGCACATTCCCTCGTCACAAACGGAATGTCTTCATATTTTCAGGATGTACTGATAAATAAGTTGGCAACATTTCTTATATAAAACCAAACCGGAAGTATCCCAGATAGTGCCAGGGAGCTATTGGTTCTCTCACAGAACAGCCGAAAGCGGAAGTGACCTCACAAAACTAACTTTTAGATATTATAGCCATTACTGTGGCTAGCCCCAGGTCTGAAAGGACGTTTGGTGATATTATGTTAAATCGTTTGGAAGTTATTCAGATTTATGTATAATATAATGGGTTCTTACATTCATTGATTTTCACTTTTTGGAATTTCTTGCGCTTAACCTGATTTCGCTTAAATCTGCAGGAATGTTGAAGGACACTATTTGTATTCCAAATTTGCTATTTTAATGCGATTGGCCACATTTTGGCCAAAACATGGCCGAAAATGGCCAAATTTTAATCTTATGTAACTAAATATGTCTGCGGAAACTGGAAGTGGGCAGTAAGGTGAGATAGCATAGGCACCATATGCCAGACGAAACCAGATGAGGTGGAATTTAGACAAGTCAGGTAAGATATACTTATAATTTTAATCTTATGTAACTGAAAAAAAGGCTGCATAGAATACATTTCGTATTTTCAGTATTTATTAAAAAGTAACTTTCCAACACTTCCGGAAGTGGGGTCGGAAATTGGCAAATTTGGCGAATTTCAATCTGGAATAACTTGAAAATGGCTGCACGGATTGCATTCACATTTTCAGTATTTATTAACGAATAACTTTGCAACACTCCAGGTATAAATCTGAACCGGAAGTACCAGCCCGAAGTGAGCAGGAAAAGGGTGGTGGAAAGGAGAATCCTGGGATGTTTGCTGTGAAAGGGGCAAACATAATCCCTCTAGTTATATTATTATTATTTTATTATTATTATTATTATGTTTTTATTATTATTATTATTCCGGCTGGCTGCCGCTAAAATGTGTGTAAAGTGCAGAATGCATTGCCCAAGGGTGCATCCGTACTCTTTCTTCGAAAGGGAGGACAAATGGCGTTGGGCGTTGGGCGTTGGGTGTTGACTGTAGAGAACAATAGCCATTGCAACGGCCCCCCTCGTTTGAGAGTCATAGCCTTCCACAAACGCACTAAAACTGTACCATGATTGTCCATTACTGTAGACAATATTCTATTGTACAGCTCACGTGTTACTGTTAGCCCCTACTCCAGGCTAATGTCAACAAATGCTAAAAGCCATTTGACCAAAGGGCTATCCCTCCCACACCCTCTTTTGTCTGTTTTCTGTTTGTGTGCACTTAGTTCTTCTAATCATTTACATGTATGTCTATTTAATTACTTAGTATTTGTTTCATTAGTAAAAAAAAATAAATAAACAAGTATATAAATCATATTTTCTAACTTGCTTTGGCTTGGCTGTGCGCACGACCATCGTTTTTCTTGTTCTCCAACATCGGCAGAGTCTTCAACTTGATGAAGGAGGCCGATCAACGGGAAGAAGAAGAAGAAGAACATGCTCATGTAAACGAGCAAATCAACAGAATGATTAGATAACAAGAAAAAAACACAACACAACAAAGCAAAGCAACAAATCAGCATGATCCGGGGTCCTGTGTTCAATAATGGATTCAACAAATGGTAAAAGATGAATTTACAGTTAAAATCGTCCTTTGAATCAATGTATAGCATAACTGTGTCTTGTGTTGTTGCTTTAAATAATATGTTCCTAATTTAATCTCATGTATCTTAATGTTATTGTGCTTTTTGTGATTGCTTATGTGATATGTTTTAAAATGATTTAATGTTGCACCTGAATGTAATTTCTACTTGTCTAACAAAAAGTGCTCCTCACAAAGATACAATTTTGACACACTTTGTGGTAAACTTTTAGTGGAGAAGTGCTATGTTTCAGCTCTCTCTCTCTCTCTCTGTGTGTGTGTGTGTGTGTGTGTGTGTGTGTGTGTTAGTGTGTGTGTGTGTTGTGTGTGTGTGTGTGTGTGTGTGTTGTGTGTGCATCCCACTACACTCACACTCTGTATATAAATATATGTATGTGTTTGTGTGTGTAAGGGGAAGGATGGGGGGGGGTGTCTGTGTGTGCTTTTCTGAAAATGACGGTACTTATGATCATTGTTATAATTATGGTCATGATTTTATCACGGTGAGAAACTTGCTTTTTCCATGCCAATTTTTTATGGATTATTATTATGATAATTTTCCTCCTTCTCGATCATCATCATCATCATCATCATCATCAATGACATCATCAATAAACATTATCGTCATCATCATCATCCTCATAATCATCAATGACATAATCATCATCGTCGTCGTCGTCATCGTTATCGTCCTCCTCCCCTTTCCTCTCCTCCCCATCATCCCCATCACTTTTTTTCATATCATCATCATCATCCCTTCATCATCAACATCAATGGCATCATCATCAGCAGCAGCTGCATGATCATCAGTCGTCGTCGTCGTCGCCGTCATCGGTATAGTCCTCCTCCTCTTTCTTTCCCTCCCCATCGTCATCATAATCATCATCATCATTATCACATCATTATTAGTATCATCATCGTCGCATGTGTGTGTGTGTGTGTGTGCGTTTGTCGCGCGCGCGCGCGCGCGCGCTCGTGTGTGTGTGTGTGTGTGTGTGTGTGTGTGTGTGTGTGTGTGTGTGTGTGTGTGTGTGTGTGTGTGTGCAGGTGGTGTGTGTGGTGTGTGTGTGTGTGTGTGTGTGTGTGTGTGTGTGTGTGTGGTGTGTGTGTGTGTGTGTGTGTGTGTGTGTGTGTGTGTGTGTGTGTGTGTGTGCTTTAGCATGTCACCTGCATCATGGGCAAATAAATCTGCAGGAATAATATTTGTTGAAATGTTTACTAAACTTGTCAAAGAAAAGGCCAGGATATATTGATTAAATGCTGCCGATGAAAACAAATTAAATGAAACAGAAATCAAGTGCGCAAGTGATTGCAAGTGCGCAACATTTTTGTTTGGTTTGGTTTGCTTAAAGTATATAGGCCTTGATGTTTAATAATAATTATGTTACACACTACTGTCTACTCGTTTTCTAACATAACTTTACCCATTTTTATTACGCTTATCCCCCTCTTGATCTCCCTTATCAAGGTCGTTTACGACACACACTGACCTCTATCTCACCTTCATTGTGTCACACAACAAGGTAGGCATGTTTCTTTAACATGGGCATCACCTTTTGAATATTAATTACAATAGGCGAGCCAGGCCATGGGTTGCTAAGTAGCCACCCTCTCCTTTTCATGACCCACACTAACATTATTGAAAGGGTTGTGCTTGCTTAAAAAAACCAGAAGCATTCTGTGCTTCAAATAATAATAATAGTAATACTGGTTATTTATAGAGCGCTTAACTCCCTTTACAGGGAGCTCAAAGCCTAAACACTAACATACAGATAAACATGCACATTAAAGACAAGACAAGAATAAAGGAATAATCAACATGAAGACAAGTATCAATGAATATAAACATTACAAATTGATAGTAGCCGTTGTTTATAGTTATACGCAATCATTTCATTCATTATTTCTAATTGGAGAGGTGTAAAAGGGAGAAATAGTGCATTTGGGGCATACTAACTCTTTCATTACGGCTTCATGGTGCAAGCTGACATTAACCATATTCTCTGCCTGTCCCCAATGTCTACTACGGGCTTTTGATGTCATTGATTTGATTATGTCATAACTGTCGCTGTCATAGCCCTGTAATTATGGTATTTCTTTGCATAAAACAAACAAATCTTACCTGGTAAGATGTTTGTTGTAGATTCTACCGAATCTGTAGTGTAGTCTGGCACGGTGCAATATGCTTTATCACCTTACCGCCTTCTTCCAGTTTTGAGAGTGCAAAGAGTAAACACTGATCACAATTTATTTATTTATTTATTTATTGACTTTATTTTTCAAGGGGTGGGTAAACATTTTTTGGGAAGGGCATATTGCACCGTGCCAGACTACACTACAGATTCGGTAGAATCTACAACAAACGTCAACTTACCAGGTAAGATTTGTTTGTTTTATACCATTCCACCTCATCTGGTTTCGTGTGGCACATGGTGCCTATGCTAATTTAGAGAAACAGTGTTTACTATTTGTCTGTAGCTTCTTCTTTGTTCTCTTTAAAAGGATTAACACAATAAGTTTCTGATTTCTGTCGCTCATGTGGCCTGTCCGAAGTGTCTGTTGCTTGTCAGGCATGCTTATGTCGTTCTTGTAGAACTTGGTAAACATAGACATGTTCGTCCTACCTTCTGTCATCAAGAGGACATTTATGGGCATGTGCAGCTTTGCTGCTGATGCAATGGCATATATAATGCTATGTGGGATGAACACGTAATTATTTATTGATTGTGTGTCCATGCCTGTCTTAGTAAAGGTCTTTCATATTTAGCAACCTTGTGTCTCAAAGAATATAATTATTGTCATGTCCCATATCACAGCACTGCATTGTATGGAGCTTGTAAGCCCATGAGCAATTATCTTTACTAAGAATTGTTTTCTGCTTTGTAGTTTTCCAACATTGGTTGAATATGTCCAATTGTCACAATAGACTTTACATTGATTCAGTATCATAACATTTAGTTAGCCCCACCTCGCAGTTCACGTAGACATTAAATTTAGTAGGCCTACATAAAACCATGAGGTACTAAAGCATAATTATGCAGTTTGAAACATTATGCATTTAGATCAGACATAATGAAAGGGATAAGCTCTACCACTATATTAATGTGAATGAGGTGAGGATCTCAGTGTTCACCCCTTGGTCCGTGACCTCTCTTGCTGCTGTTACTAACTCAAAAACACGGCCCCTGTCATTCTTGCTTCTTGCATCCTTCACTTTGAAGCTAGTATACGAATGCAGCCGTCAAAGTTTGTTTTGAGATAATGATGCTAGCCTGTGCCCTAGCATAAACCTATGCTACTGGCCCTTTCCCCCTACTGTAAAGGAGGGAAGAAACCTCTGGGTTTTTTAAAAAAGACATGGTAAGTATTGGGGAGATAATTAGATAGGAGAATAGGCTAGCTACTGCAAATATGTCGGTTGCGTTCACATAGGCTATACTTACGCTTTCTGTCTCTGAAGCAGGTTGACATTTAAGAGATTTTGTACATCCACAGTAATAATTGCCTGCTCATTTCAATTTAGTACTATGTACTTCCGCCCTGAGTCGTTTTGGGTCCTAAATGGTTGCATGATTATTGTCCGATGTCCTCGTCTAAAACTGGTAGGAGGATAGTTTGTATTGCTTGCTCATAGCAGATTTTGTGTCCATCTGTGTTTGTTTTCCTGTCCACCCACGGCAGAATGTCTGTCTGTGGTGATTTTCTGTCTACCCATGGCAGATTTTCTGTCTGCGAGCAGCTGGTTTTGTGTCTGCCTCTGGCGGACTTTCTGTCTACCCATGACAAATTTTCTGTGTGCCATGTGGTCATTTTCTGTCTGTCTGTGGTCATTATCTGTCTGTCTGTGGCAATTTTCTCTCTGCCTGTGGCACGTTATCTGTCTATCTGTAGCAGATTTTTTGTTTCCCTGTGACAAACTTTCTTTCTATGAGAGGCTGATTTTCTGTCTGCCAAAAGCAGATTTTCTGTCTGTAAGCGGCCGATCATCTGTTTGCCTGTGGCTGAGTTTATGTCTGCCTGTGGCTGATTTTCTGTTTACCTGTGGCTAATTTTCAGTCTGCTCACGGCAGCTTTTTTGTCTGTAAGCAGACAGTCATCTGTTTGCCTGTGGCTAAATTTCTGTCTGCCCGCGGCAGCTTTTTTGTCTGTAAGCAGACAGTCATCTGTTTGCCTGTGGCTAAATTTCTGTCTGCCCGCAGCAGCTTTTTTGTCTGTAAGCAGACAGTCATCTGTTTGCCTGTGGCTGAATATCTGTCTGCCTGTGGCTGATTTTCTGTTTGTCTGTGGCTAATTTCTGTCTGCCCGTGGCAGCTTTTCTGTCTGTAAACGGACGGACATCTGTTTGCCTATGTCTGATTTTCTGTCTGCAAGTGGCTGATTTTCTGTCTGCCTGTGGCTAATGTTCTGTTTTTATTTGTCCGGGAAAGAAACTTTAAAGCAGACTTTTGTGTGTGCTTCATATAATGCTTCCAATAATATGCAATATTAAAGTGATTGATATTTGAGATGATTGTTAGTCATACTTATCAATACATCGTGATGATAATTCGGTTTTTGTCATTTCCATCTTTTGACGCACTGTCATTTGTACTGAGGACATAAGAAATCCTGCATAAGGGGTATTTGTCACTGTGTGACACATTGAAAAGGCAAGACATTTAAATGTCCTTACACAAATTTGGCTCATAATTATGTCTGCGGAAACTGGAAGTGGGCAGTAAGGTGAGATAGCATAGGCACCATGTGCCAGACGAAACCAGATGAGGTGGAATTTAGACAAGTCAGGTAAGATATACTTATGTGTCTCTAGACCTTTTTTTTCAGACTGAGTCTTAGAGATTTCTTTTTCATCTTACAATAATAAAGAAGATAGTTTATCAAATTTTCTCCTGCAGTGAAAGGGGTTAAAATATCAGATAGAAGCATAACACCACTTTCAAGTGATATTTCATCCATTTACCTTCCAAAACAACATAGAGTGTGTATACTTTGCATCAATAGTTTTCTTGCTAGAGTTTTTGTTGTATTTTAAATGATGTATAATTGCTGTCCGCAATCAAAAGGTTTTGGTCCTGAAGGGGGTAATCAATGTAATAATGTTGTGTAATGCATTTATTCATCTCTGTTGTCTTACAATTACTGTTTCGTATCAAAATATTTTCAGAATAAAACTGTAGTTTCGATGTTTTCAGCCTCCATTGACATGTGTTTGATCTTGCGGACGCCAATTTGAATAATTAATTATGTCTTCAAAACAATGCAAACTTCGACTTGTCAAATGGCAAAAATGGATTTAGCACACTTAAGTCTTTCAGAAATAAAACTATTCAAATGCTTTGTCTCAAAAATACCTACTACTCGAAAACTAAGCCCTTTTGTGAGTGTCATCAAAAAGCCTCTAGCTACACCAGGTCGGTATGTAGGTGCATTGGCTTATGGAAATTCCAAACTTTGGTTGCTGGTCAAGGTGAAGGTCAAGTTCACGGACGTACACTAACAAAATTTCTTCTTAAAGCCTTATCTTAGACATCATTGGACTTACATTGTTCAAGCTTGGTATGTAGGTCCACTGTTTTACGGCAATCCCAAACATTTTGGTACAATTCAAGGTCAAGATCAAGGACGTACACCTTTTCTAGTCTCTGTCTTGGAAACTGCAGTGACCATATATTTGACATCGTTGGACTTACAATCCTAAAACCTGGCTTATGGTAATTCAAACTATTGGGTACCATTCAAGGTCAAGGTCAAAGATGTACAAATTGTCTGGGCTGCATCTCCAGAATCTGTGGTCTTCACACTGTTGTATATCGTGAAGCACTGCAGGTCAAGACCAAGGACGTACACACGTGAGAGGTATCAAAGATGGCCACGGCTAAGATACAGGAGGAGATGAGACAGGGGGACTGGAAGCTTCGGGGGTGGGGAGGTACGGGACGTAACGGGTGGAGCCCATGTCTGCCGCTCGGCGACATTCTTGTTAATGTTTGTCTTCAAGGTCATTTGGGACTTGTCTCTTATGGTGAAGTTTTGCACACTATCAGTGTTATCTAATTCTTTCTTTCAGTTATAGATCTATGCATTAAAAGTAAATTTTGAAAAATAGGTTAATATTCGAAGTAGCAAAGTTGCTCATTCTTTCTTCTTCTAACAAGGATAATAAAGAGAAAAGAGGAAGGGGCTAGTAGAAGTAGATTGTACAGAACTTAAACGTTTGCGAGTATAGTATCAAAAAGCCTAAATGTCACAATTAAAGAGTGATTTCTTCGCAGCCTACCAAACTTGCAAAGAATGAAGCCAACTTTCTCACTTCCCACCTGGAAGGTGATAAAGGTTGAAGGTGGGAAGTGTTAAGTATGGTAGGCAGAGGCAGTGAGTGACACGATGATCCCCATCCGTAGTGTAGGTGAGAAATGGTGGGAGTAAAAAAACGGAAGTATGAAAAGATGTGAACAAAAACAACAACTCATGACTGTAAAAAGAGGGGATGAGGGAGGGACAGAGAGATTAGATAGAAAAAAGAAGAGAGGGGCTATTTGTGATGGGAGCCTATTTCTTGAATTAAGTATTATTTGTTGAGCACGCGTTGGAAGCCCTGATTTGTTGTACTCAAGTATGGAATGATTATTTTGTAGCTGCAGAATCTACCAATAAACGTTTAGTTTTGTTTTACTTTAACCCAGAAGTGATGGCACAAAAACAACAATGACAAAACAGAAACAATACTGAGTTTAAATCGTATGAAATGAAACAATGTTTCAAAAAGAAAGAAGATTGGGTTTTTTCCCATAAAGGAATTAAACACAAATATATAATAATAATAATAATAATAATAATAGACATTTTATTTTATATAGCGCAAATTCTAGGCGGACTACTCCTGGTGCTTTACAAAACTAAAATCACTCTACATGCAAGATTACATCAGACATATTGAACATACTCAGACGTGCTCGATCACCCCCACGCAAACACACACTCATAGACATGCAAACATACACACGCACATATACTCAAAACCCCCCCCCCCCCCCCCCCCCCCCACACGCACTCACATCAAAGCACACAAAACACATCAAAGCACACAAAACACACGCGTGCGCGCACACACACATATACACATGCATACACACGTATGCGTGCGCACGCACACGCACGCACACGCACGCACACACACACACACACACACACACACACACACACACACCTCACACACACACACACACACAAACACACACACACACACACACACACACACACACACACACACACACACACACACACACACACACACACACACACACACACACACACACACACACACACACACACACACACACACACACACACACACACACACACACACACACACACACACACATACACACACACACACACACACACACACACACACACACACACACACACACACACACACACACATACACACACACACACACACACACACACACACACACACACACACACACACACACACTCAGTTACCCATACGCCCCATTGCCCTCCTCCCTATCTAATCCGCATACACTTCATTCACGCAGACCCATCACGTTTCAATAAACAGGCTGAGATTACAAGCATTAGCGTTGAGAGAAGAAGTGCATTTTCAGATTGGCCTTAAAGACCCACCAGATCACGTGTCAGAATCACGGGTTTCACAACTTTCCCCTCTTATAGCTGGTAAGAAATCTTGTCTTGACCAGGTTTGACTCCCATACAAATGCCCGCACATTCAAAACGATACATCATTTTAAAGAGCAGCCTCAATTTGAAGTGAGGGAATTTGCATTAAAGACTGACAGAATGTCTGAGAGATGGTGATAGTTTGTTCCAAGTAGCTGGGGCCTGAAAAGAAAACGATCTTTCGCCGTTAGGTTTTGCTTTAACCAAGGGAAGCTGCAGAAGACGAGAAACAGAGGGAAAATGGAGCTGACGAGAGGGTGTGTAAGTGTGAAGCAGATCAGACAGGTAAGTAGGAGCAGAGCCAGAAATGACAGCAAAGCTGAGAGTGGAAAGCTTGAACTCAATCCTATCAGAGATTGGCAGCCAGTGCAGAGAATGGAGAAGAGGTGTTACATGTTCGAATTTGGAGGATTTGAGGACCAGTCGTGCAGCATTGTTTTGGATTCTCTTAAGTACATGGCGAGAAGAGAGTTACAGTAATTCATTTTAGAAAGGACAAAGGCACAGACTAAGGTTTTAGTGGCATCGGTGGAGAGATAGTGACGAACATAACTGATTTTACGAAGCTCAAGAAATGCTAATCTGCATATATTGGACACATGCTGCTGAAGGTAGAGGCTTTGATCTAAGATGACACTAAGACTGCGGTTAGAAGAGGCAAAGGAGCTAGTGGTGTTGTTGATTGTGACAGAGACTGGAAGTGAAGAATCATTGAGCATCTTTTTTAGGACATGCTAACATAAGTTCAGTTTTATCCTCATTAAGCTGTAGTTTGTTGTGTGTCATCCAGGTTTTTAGAACTAGATATGCTAGAGGAAAATGGACGAACAAATCATAATTATTCTTCTAAATGCATTAACACTTACAGTTTTACTACATTGTGTTTGAAAGGGTGAATGTTATGGAAGGATGGACACAAAAACAAAAAGCGGATGGATTGATGGGCCCCATGACAGGAATGTGTGTGTACCAAATGGAAAACAAAATGTGTGATTCGGCTGTTGGGATGATCCCTGGAGTCTCTTAGCCAGTGTACGACAACAACAACAACAACAACAACAACAGAAGATGAGTGGATACACCATTTTGAGTCTGTCTTTAATAATTGTTTGTTGTTAACGTAACTGAATCTAGTGATGATTCAGAAGAAATGATACTTGATCTTGCTCTTGATGGTGACATTTGTGAGGAAGAAATAAGAACATCAATTAAGCCTTTGAGGAACATGAAAGCAGGCGGCATATATTGTTTTTCAGCAGAGATGTTAAAAAGTGATGGGTTAATAATTCTACCATGTTTAAAGAAGCATTTTAATGCTATATTTCAAAACAGTTACTTTTCTGGAAAGTGGAGAGAATCAGTAATAATTCCTCAAACTCTCGAAAGTAGCACTTGTCAACTCTTTAGGAGAGGTTTATTGATATAGTACCTGTCATGTAATTCGTACCACCTGGTTTTCAAGCAAACAGTAGAAGATTGAGGGTTAACAATTGTGTGTGAAGTTTGGACAATGAATGGGAAATATTTTATCACAACCAAAATGCAACAAAGCGGAAAACCGTTTGTAAAGCAAACGAAAATTACTTTTGGCAGCATTTGATGTTACTTTGGGTAATGCTTTTTTAATTGTTATTCAATGCACCAAAACAAAAATTAAAACTCTATATGCCACTCAACAAATCTTTAAAGTGTTAGGGTCAATGTTGTCCATTTTGTAAATTAAAATATTCAAAGCAAACATAACTGAGCCATAGTTATGCAGTTCGTATCTCTGTCATGTAATTCGTACCTCCTACGTCTTGGCAATGGCGCAGTGTCAAACATGCATTTAAAAGCTTGTTTTAAGTGACTTCAAACTTTTGATGAGAAAATAACATAAGGTTTACTTTAACGTCATAGAAACTAACTGGAACATTTAGAACAAAGAATGGCCTATAGCTAAAACCAAGTCACGATCATCCTACGTTTGAATTAGAGGCTATAAACCCCCTGGTACGATATCAGTAACTTGGTGGTACGAATTCCGTAACAGGTCTTGTAATTCGTACCTTTTGAAGAAAAAGGTATTCTTACCATTTAAGCCAAAAGCATAAATCTTATGTTATAATTATAGTATGGTTATAGCCTTCTACCAACTGTATCTCATCTGCAGGGGTACCCCAAGGGTCTGTTCTTGGACAACTTTTATTACAACTATGATATAGCAGACGGTTTAAATCTAAAGTTAAACTTTTTGGCGATGACACTAGTATGTTCCATTCACTTAGCCATTCTATTACCCGCACTGAAATTATTAGCAGAGATCTGTCCAAGATCAATGATTGAGCTAATTGATGGACGGTTCAATTCAATGATCAGAAAAACTGAACTACTTAACCCTTTCACCGCCAATGTCGCATTTTTAGCACCACAATGATTTAACACTCATGTCACGAAAAGGCCTCAAAACCAGGGTCTGTTATCCAAAGAGCCTATTTTCATAATTTTGGGAGGTAAGGATAGGCCTTACTTTATACATACCATAGAGAAATCCACACTATCGCAGACGATTTTTTTTCTCTGCCCAGCTAAGTTTAACGGACAATTTTTGCTGAAAAATGGCTGGCGGCGAAAGGGTTCATACGTAGACATCATGTAATTTTACCACTTTCTTTTGATATCAATCACGTAAAAAAGCAATGATAAATATAAGCACTTAGGAGTTGTTCTTCAAAACACATCTAAATGGGACGAGCACATTAAAACATTATCAGTAAAGTTACAATGTTGTTCTTTTGCATGAAAAGTTATAAATATAGACTTAGTAGCAAAGCACTGGAGACTAGACTGTAACAGTCATTCATTTTACCTCATTATGACTACGCATATATTATTCGGGATAACTGCAATCAAACTATCTAATTCTCTAGAAAACTTATACTTGGAAGCTATGCATACAATTGTTGGAGCTTTCCGTGGAACTAGTCATGAAAAAAAAATTATACAGGATCTGGGCTTTGCCAAATTAAGGAAAGAAGGAGAAGACATCATATAATGCATTGCTATCAAAGGGTAAATAATAAGTATGTGCCCAGATCAATCAATCTTTTATCAGAACTTGATTCTGAAAATAATCCTTATTATACACGAAGGCCCTAAGCACGAACAGTGCCAAGATGCAACACCGAATTATACAGTAGGCCTACTTCGTTAATTCCTTCTGCTGCTGTTTTATGGAACAGCTTACATAAAAACATGCAATTGTCTAAGTGCATTCAAACGATACCTAACCACTGAAGATTCAATCGTGCCGTTGTATTTATATAATGCATGCTTACTAATGACATCACACACATGAGCAGCATATAGTACAACAAGAATGGGCCCAAAGACAGAGCTCTGGGGAACACCAAAGGAAGGCTCTGAACGCTCTGAGTATCTACCATTAACACAGACAATGCTTCAGGTAGGACTCAAACCAGAAAGATGCCAAAAGTCGGAAAATATTGACATTTTCTTAGACTTTTACTGCATTCATGTTCTAATTACCTACAGCATTATATTTGTTACAACATTCTTACCGATTTTTATTTCTTGTTCAATAGTGGCGTCTTTCGTTTTTGACTTTTAAAAAATTTATTATGCTGTTGTGCATTTGACGTTTGCATTTATGTTTGCACACATACGCACACGTACACAGACACACGCGCGCGCGCACGCACCTACGCACACGCACACACACTCCGCTCTCGGGAGTCTCTCTCTCTCTCTCTCGTCGGCTTCTCTCTCTCTCGCTCTCTCTCCTCTCTCTCTCTCTCTCTCTCTCTCTCTCTCTCTCTCTCTCCCCCTCCCCCTCTCTCTCTCTCTCTTCTTCTCTTCTCTCTCTCGTTTTTCTGTCTCCGTCTCTCTCTCTCTCTCTCTCTTTCACTCACATACACAAACACAAACACACATATGTACACACGTACATGCGTGCGCACACACACACACACTCACAACACAGTATAACACGCACGCGCGCACACACGCACGGCACACATCACGTACGCACGCACACGCACACACACACACGCACGCACGCACAGACAGACAGACAAAAATACACGTGTGTGCGGCCGTTTTCGTTTTTTGCATGTTTGTTTGTACGTTTGTTTGTTGTTTATTTTGAAATCATTTATTTCTGAGTTTCTTTCTTTTATATGCATATACAATGGCGCACGTGCACACGCATATGCACACAGACACGCATTCGTGCGCCCAATAAGACACATGCAGACACGCACACACGCGTACAAACTACACACAACCGCACGCACACAGGCTTGTGCATACACACATCTATCATTTGACATGATAAAAACCAATGCTTATTCTTTGAGATAACTATAGACACGAACCAATAGCCTCAATTTGTTTCATAGTACTTATGTTCATTGATTCAAGACAATACAATGCTTAAATCAAGCAATTAGTGCACCTACGTTGATTTTATGAGAGAGAGAGAGAGAGAGAGAGAGAGAGAGAGAGAGAGAGAGAGAGAGAGAGAGAGAGAGAGAGAGAGAGAGAGAGAGAGAGAGAGGCGAGAGAGGAGAGAGAGAGAGAGAGAGAGAGAGAGGTGGTCGTGGTGGTGATGGTTGTATGTAGTTATGCAAGCCTATTATATGTGACTGTCTAAGAGTGCATGAAAGGCCGCATTTGCGTTCGTGTATGTGTTACCGCGCACAATGTTTATGTGAATTGTGGTGCGTATATGCGCATGTTTATAGGTAGGCACTATAATGATTCTAATAGTATTATTCTGTGTATTTTTTATAGCTATTCGCGCGCAAGTTTGTGGTGAAGTGCACACCATGATATAGACAATAGCCCATCAATTGAAGTGTGTACAATACTGAACTTTCAACTGACATTAAGAGCATTGTGAGATGGAACTCGAATTCTGCAGTGTGGAGTTTTAATCACCTTAAGTAAACATATAATCATTGTAATTTAACATTTTGGTGAAGATTACATTTTTGTTTGGTTCAGCTGCAATCTTTAAAACATATTCAAGCCATAAAATATTATAGAAAGATGTTAGCAAAATATGTAATTATAATGAATGCTAATCAATGTGTTTGTACAGATTTGCTATTTACAATAAATGTACACAAAATATTCAACACAAAGAAAGAAAGACATTAAAGAAGAAGAAAGAAGAAGAAGAAGAAGAAGAAAACAGTCATGGCATAAACAACACGTGTTAAAATAATTGTGCAATTTTCTTCTTCTGCGTTCCCAGGCCCATATGGCCATAATGGATAAGGTACGTATGTGTCCGGTTTTCAGTTTTCACTGGTCTCCCCGCTGCGTACAGCCGACACATTCTGATTTCAGAGGAGCTCAATGAAGAGAAAAAAATATTTGTAAGATTTTTTTTTTAAAAAGGCAGGAGAATGGGCCAATAAGTCAGAAAGATAGTAGATGATAGAAAAACAAAGGGAAAAGGCAGAGTCAAAGAGAGTGACAGATTGGATGAAGTTACAAGCACAGAACTTCCAGAAAGTGGGGGAACTATTTATACAAAAGACCCCCCGGTATCCACACGGGGGACTTGTGCAGTAAAATAAAAACAACGAAACAAAACAAAACTCAACTAAATCAAGCAAAATTCGCATGTTTAAGCGGTCTATCACTCAATGTCTTTTAAACGTTTTAAACAAAGCCATGTATATGTAATACTGTCATAATGTCGATCACTCGCATACAAACACGCAAGCAGACAGCAAACTCCGCAAGCACACGCTATCACTCCTTTCAACCGGTGCGGACAATTAACACTATGGGAAACACAATATCTTTAGCTACCCCCGATTCTTAATACCAAAAGAAGAGAAACATTTATTTACACATAAAGAACACACACGAAATTATTCAAATAGTAAATGTGCGCAAATCATATATAAAACAAAAGTTGCTCAGACTAATTAATTATCTCTATCTCTCACTCTCCCTTTCCCCCTTTTGTCGACGTCGTAGTTTCCTTGGGTGGTGCTTTTCTTCTTCTTTCTCACTTTCACTTCTTTCTGTGGTCTTGAGTTTCTTTATTACTTTCTCTTCATTTCTTCAGCAGCATCAGCCGTGCGACTCACAGGAAATCCCACTTCACAGGTGGAGCATTCCGACAGCGTCCACAGAACACCTCGTCCCAGGTGGCGAAATTCAGGGCTCCCAGGTACCTTCCTTGTACCGCCCTTGGGGTCAGCCTGTGTTACTGGTCCATCATACACAACCATCAAGCTCTTGTGCCCCACGAACACAGACAAAAAGACGGGCCTCCACTTCCCAGGCCATACAAATAAGAAGTGATGACAAAAATCAATTTCACACACACACACACACACATTCTAGTACAGTGAGCGCAGTTCAGCCCACTTCTCAATCTTACACAGGCTGGCCCTGTTTAGTTTGTGTAGCACACCAATTCTACAATTGGGGGCCTACACCACAGATCGAAAGAAAGAAAAATATCATTAGCTAACTCACTGTTTAAAAAAGAAAACCCATGTATCCATGGTTTATTTTAGAAGACACCTGCTTTCATTTTTTGGCTCACGTCGTTTTTTAAAACAAAGTGAGTCTATAGTATCGTACATGTTCGGTTGTGTGTGTGTGTGTGTAATGTATGTGTGTGTGTATGTGTGTGTGTGTGTGTGTGGCGTCCGTGGCCCCGACCTTTAACCTTAACTCAAACCTTAACGTTGTCATTTTCTCTAAACATATAAGGCGTTAGAGGGTTAAAGTTAGCAGGATACTTGATTTTGACGTGAGCCTTCAAGTCACGACGATCAAAGCAGTCAGATACATTGATAAAGAACAAAATAAAGATAATCATTTGTTGCAGAGATTACTGTTGTGCAACCTTTAACCTTTACTCAGTCACACTCTTCAAACTAAAGAAGACTCACTCTCCACTGAAACTTTAACGTTGTCATTTTCTCAAAAAAACATAAGATGTTAGAGGGTTAAAGTTAGCAGGATACTTGATTTTGACGTGAGCCTTCAAGTCATGGCGATCAAAGCAGTCAGATACATCGGTAAGGAACAAAATAAAGAAAATAATTTGTTGCAGAGATTACTGTAACTGTTGTGTTGTACCGAGTAGGAGATACTAGAAAAAAGACTCTCCATTAGATATACAAAAATGCTCTTTAAAAAGAAACACAAGACTTCAGGTGTGTACAAATAGGTACATTTTAACGTCGTCAACTTATATTTTCTGTAACAAGTGGATGTACCGAGTGTGTGCGTTGACGGCCCGGTTGTTTAGCTTTATTTGCGCCTTTGAGTAACGGTTTTTCGTGTTCAGTTGCACATCATCTCTGCACATAACTTAACCATGCACTTCCGGCAACAAGGCCTAGGCCTAGAGTCCATGCCTTACCTCAAAATCAAGACGACGTACTTAACATTTAACCCACATTCATTTTCAGTCTTGAAAAAAAAAAAAAAGGAAAATCCAGGGTTCGTCGATTTAAATGCCTTCGACGTAAGAATCCTTTGTTAGGCATAGACGATTAATCACCATGAGCAAAGACTGTACAGGGGAAGATAAACATCGGGATTGAGCTTGCTGGCTGTGAACCCCCTTGAAACCCTTTGCTTTGTGCCTGAGGGAGGGGGGGGGGGGGGGAGGTGAATTAACGCAAACGACAATAAAATTATTTATGACTAATAATAAATATCTTACAGAAATGGGTAGATGATGTGGAACAAGTTTTCATCGCATGAACAATCAGTTTAAAACAGTAACAGATCACGCAACTTCAATTATTAATTTTCTAAGAGTAAGAGGCTTAGACCCACAGGCAAAGACTAGGCCTACTACAGGTGTCCGTAGACCCCCCTTACCCCGGCGGGGGGAGGGGTGGGATTGGTCACTATGTTTTTTCTGAAAGCTTGGTCAATATGCTTTTCAATTTTACTTGTTTGCCAAAAATAAAAATAGGGCTCCACTATGTTACATGCGCATACATATAATTAAATTTTAAAGAAAGGGGTAGGGGTGCATAGAAATAATTTTAATTTACACAGTAAAATAAAACTTAATTCTGTTTTCAGATGCACAAGTGTATACATAACAGTATTCTCTCTATACAGGCATGGGATTTGTCATGGGAATTCCCATGCCTGCTATTGTAATAAAAATCAGACGTGAGCCTTGCAGGCTTTGCCTCTTGTCTATAATAATTATAACAGAAACAACATCAGCTACATCCGCATCACTACCACCAACGCCACTAATAACATCAACAAATAATGTTATGAATATGTTGCTCCACCCAACCAACTCAATGACTAATAACAGCATTGTAACCTCTCCCACCAACACTTCCGCACTTTTCCCATCTTTCGACTTCTGGCAACACTTCTCCGCACCAGACGACTGCATTCTCTTGACTTGGGACGTTATTAAAAGCCTTCCTGAATACGATCCTGACGAAATTGTCAACGCAGACCAAGGCCGCACGGCTATGCAAATCAAACACGTCATGCTTCTGACGTTATTTTTCATCGGAACCCCAGCAAACCTCATCAACATGCTAGTATTTTATAAACAGGGTGTGCTGAAAGATCGAGTTACGCTGTGCCTGTTCTCTCTTGCATTCACGGATTGTTTTTACCTCATTTGTGTCACATCCTTTCAAGTGGAGGAAGTTTTCTTCAACTTTCATTTCAGGCGAGGGCCAGGTTCTCATTTATCATGGATTACTAATAATAATCTGTTAGTTTTGTACAGTACTTATTATGTTTCCCTCATCTTGTCATCTATCATTGCTGTGGAAAGATGCTTGTGTGTCTTTAACCCTTTAAAATCTCGCACTCTTATACGAACCCGAACCATGGCTGCTATCATTTTCGTTGTCTACGTTTCAGTCTATTCTCTCGCTTTTGTTGTATTTATTCGCATTCGTGTCGATTGTTTCTACGATCCTTACAGCCACACACGAAATATTTACGCCTATGAAAGCAAGTTCTACAAAGATAACAAAGATTTGATCCACTTTATGGATGGGGTGGTTTTTGGGGTTGGCATACTCTGTGGAACCATGATCGTAGCTACTGTTTCAACAGTCCTGACAATCATCAAACTTCGCCGAATCGAAGAATGGCGCTCCAGAACTTCGTCCTCTTCTTCTTTTTCAGTTAGAGACGTGGCTTTGACTACCATGCTTGTCTACAGTTCTATCCTGTTCATAATTTGCGTTGCTCCATATGCTCTGTTCTGTGCCTTTAGGCAATTTTTCCCTGAGGTAGAATACGGACTGAAAGAGCACAACTTGTTCATGTCGTGTATATATATTGGTGAAACGCTTCTGTTAATAAAGCCTTGCTCCAACATTATTGTCTACTACACAATGGGAAGCCGCTTTAGGGAAACGTTGTGGAGCGTATTCAACAGAAAGAACTGGAAATGTTGTCATAATTAACTCGGCAATCTCTGTGTGCGCCAATAATGATTGCACTGATTGTTCGCATATATTGCCATAATTACTGGGAGAAACTGAAAACGAGGACATAGTAGTTTCATAATCAATCAAATCGATTGAATTTCCAACATGATTTGGATGATGATTGAGATAAACTGAGTCACCATGCATGTTAACCATAGGAATACACTTAATACACAAATATATATTTATCTATTTATAGCCCAAAACGCAACAGATATTTTGTAGACCTGATCGAGTGTCGTTGGAGACGGCAAGATCTTGCAAACAGCGTCATTTCCGGTCTGATGATCTGCCCTTCCAGAGGCCTAGTCAGCCGTCAACAGTCAATCCCTTTCTCACTCTATTTGTTGACTTGGACCATCTTTGGATAAACCATTTTAAAATCTTCCGATAGACCATTTTTGGCTCACGTCGTTTTTCAAAACAAAGAGAGTGAGTCAGTATCGTATATGTTCGATTGTATGTCTGTGTGTATGTGTGTGTTGTGCGTGTGTGTGTATGTGTGTGGGTGTATGGGTGTGTGTGTTAGTGAGTGTGTGCCAGTGAAGTTGCGGCCGTGGCCCCGACTTAACCGTAACTGTGCAAAACCTCTAACGTTGTCGTGTTCTCAAAAAAACATACGATGTTAGAGGGTTAAAAGTTAGCAGGATACTTGTTTATGACGTGAGTCTTCAAGTCTCGACGATCAAAGCAGTAAGTTACATTGATAAAGAACAAAATAAAGATAATCATTTGATGCAGAGATTACTGTTGTGCAACCTTAAACCTTGACTCAGTCACACTCTTCAAACTAAAGAAGACTCTCACTCTCCACTGAACCTTTAACGTTGTCATTTTCTCAAAAAAAACATAATATGTTAGAAGGTTAAAGTTAGCAGGATACTTGATTTTGACGTGAGCCTTCAAGTCATGGCGATCAAAGCAGGCAGATACATCGGTAAGGAACAAAAGAAAAAAAACCATTTGTTGCAGAGATTACTGTAACTATTGTGTTGTACCGAGTAGGAGATACAAACTGGAAAGAAGACTCTCCATTAGATATACAAAAACCTCTTTAAAAAGAAACACAAGACTTCAGGTGTGTACAAATAGGTACATTTAACGTCGTCAACTTAATTTTCTGTACACATGGATGTACCGATGTGTGCGTTGACGGCCGGTTGTTTAGCTTTTATTTGCGCCTTTGAGTAACGGTTGTTCGTGTTCTTTGCCCCATCATCTCTGCGCAGTAATTAGCCTACCGCACTTCCGGCAACAAGGCCTCGCCTAGAGTCCATGCCCTTAACCTCTAATCAGACGCGTACTTAACATTTTAGCCCCACATTCATTTCAGTCTTGAAAAAATATATACGCAAAAATCCAGGGTTCGTCGATTTCATCATGTCCTTCGACTACGAATCCTTTGTTAGTCCTAGACGAATTGATCACCATGATCAAAGACTGTACACGGGCGAAGTATAAACAGTTTTGAGCTTGCTGGCTGTGACATTGGACTTTGCTTTGTGGCAGAGAGGGGTGGGGGGATTTACGAATCGAAAATAAAAGATTAGGGCTAATATAAAATATCTTACAGAAATGTAGATGCATGTGGAACAAGTTTTCATTCGCATAAACAATCAGTTTTAAAACTAGTAACAGATCAGGAGTATTTCCTTACGAGATCACGCGGCTTCATTATTAATTTTCTAAAGAGTAAGAGGCTTATACCACAGCAAAGACTAGGCCTACTACAGGGTGTCCGTAACCCCCCTTACCCCGCGGGGGGGGTGGGGGGGGGGGGGGGTATTGGTCTCTATTGTTTTCTGAAAAGCTTGGTGCAATATGGCTTTTCAATTTTTACTTGTTTGCCAAAAATAAATAATGGGGGCTTCCACTATGTTACATGCTCATACATATAATTTAAATTTTAAAGAAAGGGTAGGGGTGCATAGAAATATTTTAATTACACAGTAAATTAAAAAATAATTCTGTTTTCAGATGCACAGTGTCTCATAACAGTATTCTCTCTATACAGTATGGAAATTGTCATGGGAATTCCGCATCCTGCTATAGTAATAGCAAATCAGACGTGAGCCTTGCAGGCTTTGCCTCTTGTTCTCTGGTTATGACTTTGTGTTGTGTATGTGTGGTGTGTGTGTGTGTGTGGTGTGTGTGTGTGTGTGTGTGTGTGTGTGTGTGTGAGCGTGTGTGTGTTTTGTGAGTGTGGTGCGTGGCGTGGTCGTGCGTGCGTGCGTGCGTGCCGCGCGTGGCGTGGGGCGTTGCGGTGCGTACCTGCATGTAGCGTGCGTGCTCGTCGTGCGTGCAGGCGTTCGTGTTTTGTTTTTGTTTGGTTGTCTTTTGCTT
>JAGGCT020004115.1:37208-92208 GCA_017654935.2 Phymorhynchus buccinoides
GTACGGGACGTAACGGGTGGAGCCCATGTCTGCCGCTCGGTGACATTCTTGTTAATGTTTGTCTTCAAGGTCATTTGGGACTTGTCTCTTATGGTGAAGTTTTGCACACTATCAGTGTTATCTAATTCTTTCTTTCAGTTATAGATCTATGCATTAAAAGTAAATTTTGAAAAATAGGTTAATATTCGAAGTAGCAAAGTTGCTCATTCTTTCTTCTTCTAACAAGGATAATAAAGAGAACAGAGGAAGGGGCTAGTAGAAGTAGATTGTACAGAACTTAAACGTTTGCGAGTATAGTATCAAAAAGCCTAAATGTCACAATTAAAGAGTGATTTCTTCGCAGCCTACCAAACTTGCAAAGAATGAAGCCAACTTTCTCACTTCCCACCTGGAAGGTGATAAGGGTTGAAGGTGGGAAGTGTTAAGTATGGTAGCAGAGGCAGTGAGTGAGTACACAATGATCCCCATCTGTAGTGTAGGTGAGAAATGGTGGGAGTAAAAAAACGGAAGTATGAAAAGATGTGAACAAAAACAACAACTCATGACTGTAAAAAGAGGGGATGAGGGAGGGACAGAGAGATTAGATAGAAAAAAGAAGAGAGGGGCTATTTGTGATGGGAGCCTATTTCTTGAATTAAGTATTATTTGTTGAGCACGCGTTGGAAGCCCTGATTTGTTGTACTCAAGTATGGAATGATTATTTTGTAGCTGCAGAATCTACCAATAAACGTTTAGTTTTGTTTTACTTTAACCCAGAAGTGATGGCACAAAAACAACAATGACAAAACAGAAACAATACTGAGTTTAAATCGTATGAAATGAAACAATGTTTCAAAAAGAAAGAAGATTGGGTTTTTTCCCATAAAGGAATTAAACACAAATATATAATAATAATAATAATAATAATAGACATTTTATTTTATATAGCGCAAATTCTAGGCGGACTACTCCTGGTGCTTTACAAAACTAAAATCACTCTACATGCAAGATTACATCATACATATTGAACATACTCAGACGCGCTCACTGATCACCCCCACGCAAACACATACTCATAGGACATGCAAACATACACACGCACATATACTCAAACGCCCCCCCCCCCCCCCCCCCCTCCCCCACCCTCCACCACTCCCCTCCCCCCCCCCTCACCCCCCCCCCACCCGCACTCACATCCTAAAGCACACAAAACACACGCGCGTGCGCGCACACCACACATATACACATGCATACATACATGTATGCACGTATGCGTGCATGCACGCACACACACTCACACGCACGCACACGCACACACACACACACAACACACACACACACACACACACTCCACACACACACACACACACCACAACACACACACACACACACACACACACACACACACACACACACACACACACAACACACACACACACTCACACACACACACACACACTCTCTCACACACACCACACACACATACACACACACACACACACACACACACACACACACACACATACACACACACACACACACACACACACACACACACACACACACACACACACACACTCAGTTACCCATACGCCCCATTGCCCTCCTCCCTATCTAATCCGCATACACTTCATTCACGCAGACCCATCACGTTTCAATAAACAGGCTGAGATTACAAGCATTAGCGTTGAGAGAAGAAGTGCATTTTCAGATTGGCCTTAAAGACCCACCAGATCACGTGTCAAAATCACGGGTTTCACAACTTTCCCCTCTTATAGCTGGTAAGAAATCTTGTCTTGACCAGGTTTGACTCCCATACAAATGCCCCGCACATTCAAAACGATACATCATTTTAAAGAGCAGCCTCAATTTGAAGTGAGGGAATTTGCATTAAAGAACTGACAGAATGTCTGAGAGATGGTGATAGTTTGTTCCAAGTAGCTGGGGCCTGAAAAGAAAACGATCTTTCGCCGTTAGGTTTTGCTTTAACCAAGGGAAGCTGCAGAAGACGAGAAACAGAGGAAAATGGAGCTGACGAGATGGGTGTGTAAGTATGAAGCAGATCAGACAGGTAAGTAGGAGCAGAGCCAGAAATGACAGCAAAGCTGAGAGTGGAAAGCTTGAACTCAATCCTATCAGAGATTGGCAGCCAGTGCAGAGAATGGAGAAGAGGTGTTACATGTTCGAATTTGGAGGATTTGAGGACCAGTCGTGCAGCATTGTTTTGGATTCTCTTAAGTACATGGCGAGAAGAGAGTTACAGTAATTCATTTTAGAAAGGACAAAGGCACAGACTAAGGTTTTAGTGGCATCAGTGGAGAGATAGTGACGAACATAACTGATTTTACGAAGCTCAAGAAATGCTAATCTGCATATATTGGACACATGCTGCTGAAGGTAGAGGCTTTGATCTAAGATGACACTAAGACTGCGGTTAGAAGAGGCAAAGGAGCTAGTGGTGTTGTTGATTGTGACAGAGACTGGCAGTGAAGAATGTATGAGCATCTGTTTTAGGACATGCTTATATATGTTCAGTTTTATCCTCATTAAGCTGTAGTTTGTTGTGTGTCATCCAGGTTTTTAGGACTAGATATGCTAGAGGAAAATGGACGAACAAATCATAATTATTCTTCTAAATGCATTAACACTTACAGTTTTACTACATTGTGTTTGAAAGGGTGAATGTTATGGAAGGATGGACACAAAAACAAAAAGCGGATGGATTGATGGGCCCCATGACAGGAATGTGTGTGTACCAAATGGAAAACAAAATGTGTGATTCGGCTGTTGGGATGATCCCTGGAGTCTCTTAGCCAGTGTACGACAACAACAACAACAACAACAACAACAACAGAAGATGAGTGGATACACCATTTTGAGTCTGTCTTTAATAATTGTTTGTTGTTAACGTAACTGAATCTAGTGATGATTCAGAAGAAATGATACTTGATCTTGCTCTTGATGGTGACATTTGTGAGGAAGAAATAAGAACATCAATTAAGCCTTTGAGGAACATGAAAGCAGGCGGCATATATTGTTTTTCAGCAGAGATGTTAAAAAGTGATGGGTTAATAATTCTACCATGTTTAAAGAAGCATTTTAATGCTATATTTCAAAACAGTTACTTTTCTGGAAAGTGGAGAGAATCAGTAATAATTCCTCAAACTCTCGAAAGTAGCACTTGTCAACTCTTTAGGAGAGGTTTATTGATATAGTACCTGTCATGTAATTCGTACCACCTGGTTTTCAAGCAAACAGTAGAAGATTGAGGGTTAACAATTGTGTGTGATGTTTGGATAATGAATGGGAAATATTTTAACACAACCAAAATGCAACAAAGCGGAAAACCGTTTGTAAAGCAAACGAAAATTACTTTTGGCAGCATTTGATGTTACTTTGGGTAATGCTTTTTTAATTGTTATTCAATGCACCAAAACAAAAATTAAAACTCTATATGCCACTCAGCAAATCTTTGAAGTGTTAGGGTCAATGTTGTCCATTTTGTAAATTAAAATATTCAAAGCAAACATAACTGAGCCATAGCTATGCAGTTCATATCTCTGTCATGTAATTCGTACCTCCTACGTCTTGGCAATGGCGCAGTGTCAAACATGCATTTAAAAGCTTGTTTTAAGTGACTTCAAACTTTTGATGAGAAAATGACATAAGATTTACTTTAACGTCATAGAAACTAACTGGAACATTTAGAACAAAGAATGGCCTATAGCTAAAGCCAAGTCACGAGCATCCTACAGTTGAATTAGTGCTATAAACCCCCTGGTACGATATCAGTAACTTCGTGGTACGAATTCCATAACAGGTCTTGTAATTCGTACCTTTTGAAGAAAAAGGTATTCTTACCATTTAAGCCAAAAGCATAAATCTTATGTTATAATTATAGTATGGTTATAGCCTTCTACCAACTGTATCTCATCTGCAGGGGTACCCCAAGGGTCTGTTCTTGGACAACTTTTATTACAACTATGATATAGCAGACGGTTTAAATCTAAAGTTAAACTTTTTGGCGATGACACTAGTATGTTCCATTCACTTAGCCATTCTATTACCCGCACTGAAATTATTAGCAGAGATCTGTCCAAGATCAATGATTGAGCTAATTGATGGACGGTTCAATTCAATGATCAGAAAAACTGAACTACTTAACCCTTTCACCGCCAATGTCGCATTTTAGCACCACAATGATTTAACACTCATGTCACGAAAAGGCCTCAAACCAGGGTCTGTTATCCAAAGAGCCTATTTTCATAATTTTGGGAGGTAAGGATAGGCCTTACTTTATACATGCCATAGAGAAATCCACACTATCGCAGACGATTTTTTTTCTCTGCCCAGGTAAGTTTAACGGACAATTTTTGCTGAAAAATGGCTGGCGGCGAAAGGGTTCATACGTAGACATCATGTAATTTTACCACTTTCTTTTGATATCAATCACGTAAAAAAGCAATGATAAATATAAGCACTTAGGAGTTGTTCTTCAAAACACATCTAAATGGGACGAGCACATTAAAACATTATCAGTAAAGTTACAATGTTGTTCTTTTGCATGAAAAGTTATAAATATAGACTTAGTAGCAAAGCACTGGAGACTAGACTGTAACAGTCATTCATTTTACCTCATTATGACTACGCATATATTATTCGGGATAACTGCAATCAAACTATCTAATTCTCTAGAAAACTTATACTTGGAAGCTATGCATACAATTGTTGGAGCTTTCCGTGGAACTAGTCATGAAAAAAAAATTATACAGGATCTGGGCTTTGCCAAATTAAGGAAAGAAGGAGAAGACATCATATAATGCATTGCTATCAAAGGGTAAATAATAAGTATGTGCCCAGATCAATCAATCTTTTATCAGAACTTGATTCTGAAAATAATCCTTATTATACACGAAGGCCCTAAGCACGAACAGTGCCAAGATGCAACACCGAATTATACAGTAGGCCTACTTCGTTAATTCCTTCTGCTGCTGTTTTATGGAACAGCTTACATAAAAACATGCAATTGTCTAAGTGCATTCAAACGATACCTAACCACTGAAGATTCAATCGTGCCGTTGTATTTATATAATGCATGCTTACTAATGACATCACACACATGAGCAGCATATAGTACAACAAGAATGGGCCCAAAGACAGAGCTCTGGGGAACACCAAAGGAAGGCTCTGAACGCTCTGAGTATCTACCATTAACACAGACAATGCTTCAGGTAGGACTCAAACCAGAAAGATGCCAAAAGTCGGAAAATATTGACATTTTCTTAGACTTTTACTGCATTCATGTTCTAATTACCTACAGCATTATATTTGTTACAACATTCTTACCGATTTTTATTTCTTGTTCAATAGTGGCGTCTTTCGTTTTTGACTTTAAAAAAATTTATTATGCTGTTGTGCATTTGACGTTTGCATTTATGTTTGCACACATACGCACACGTACACAGACACACGCGCGCGCGCACGCACACGCACACGCACACACACTCTCTCTCTCTCTCTCTCTCTCTCTCTCTCTCTCTCTCTCTCTCTCTCTCTCTCTCTCTCTCTCTCTCTCTCTCTCTCCCCCTCTCTCTCTCTCTCTCTCTCTCTCTCTCTCGTTTTCTGTCTCCGTCTCTCTCTCTCTTTCACTCACATACACAAACACAAACACACATATGTACACACGTACATGCGTGCGCACACACACACACACACTCACACACAGTATACACGCACGCGCGCACACACGCACACATACACGTACGCACGCACACGCACACACACACACGCACGCACGCACAGACAGACAGACAAAAATACACGTGTGTGCGGCCGTTTTCGTTTTTTGCATGTTTGTTTGTACGTTTGTTTGTTGTTTATTTTGAAATCATTTATTTCTGAGTTTCTTTCTTTTATATGCATATACAATGGCGCACGTGCACACGCATATGCACACAGACACGCATTCGTGCGCCCAATAAGACACATGCAGACACGCACACACGCGTACAAACTACACACAACCGCACGCACACAGGCTTGTGCATACACACATCTATCATTTGACATGATAAAAACCAATGCTTATTCTTTGAGATAACTATAGACACGAACCAATAGCCTCAATTTGTTTCATAGTACTTATGTTCATTGATTCAAGACAATACAATGCTTAAATCAAGCAATTAGTGCACCTACGTTGATTTTATGAGAGAGAGAGAGAGAGAGAGAGAGAGAGAGAGAGAGAGAGAGAGAGAGAGAGAGAGAGAGAGAGAGAGAGAGAGAGAGAGAGAGAGAGAGAGAGAGAGAGAGAGGTGGTCGTGGTGGTGATGGTTGTATGTAGTTATGCAAGCCTATTATATGTGACTGTCTAAGAGTGCATGAAAGGCCGCATTTGCGTTCGTGTATGTGTTACCGCGCACAATGTTTATGTGAATTGTGGTGCGTATATGCGCATGTTTATAGGTAGGCACTATAATGATTCTAATAGTATTATTCTGTGTATTTTTTATAGCTATTCGCGCGCAAGTTTGTGGTGAAGTGCACACCATGATATAGACAATAGCCCATCAATTGAAGTGTGTACAATACTGAACTTTCAACTGACATTAAGAGCATTGTGAGATGGAACTCGAATTCTGCAGTGTGGAGTTTTAATCACCTTAAGTAAACATATAATCATTGTAATTTAACATTTTGGTGAAGATTACATTTTTGTTTGGTTCAGCTGCAATCTTTAAAACATATTCAAGCCATAAAATATTATAGAAAGATGTTAGCAAAATATGTAATTATAATGAATGCTAATCAATGTGTTTGTACAGATTTGCTATTTACAATAAATGTACACAAAATATTCAACACAAAGAAAGAAAGACAGTAAAGAAGAAGAAGAAGAAGAAGAAGAAGAAGAAAACAGTCATGGCATAAACAACACGTGTTAAAATAATTGTGCAATTTTCTTCTTCTGCGTTCCCAGGCCATATGGCCATAATGGATAAGGTACGTATGTGTCCGGTTTTCAGTTTTCACTGGTCTCCCCGCTGCGTACAGCCGACACATTCTGATTTCAGAGGAGCTCAATGAAGAAAAAAATATTTGTAAGATTTTTTTTTAAAAAGGCAGGAGAATGGGCCAATAAGTCAGAAAGATAGTAGATGATAGAAAACAAAGGGAAAAGGCAGAGTTAAAGAGAGTGACAGATTAGAGGACGTTACAAGCACAGAACTTCCAGAAGGTGGGGGAACTATTATACAAAAGACCCCCCGGTATCCACACGGGGGACTTGTGCAGTAAAATAAAAACAACGAAACAAAACAAAACTCAACTAAATCAAGCAAAATTCGCATGTTTAAGCGGTCTATCACTCAATGTCTTTTAAACGTTTTAAACAAAGCCATGTATATGTAATACTGTCATAATGTCGATCACTCGCATACAAACACGCAAGCAGACAGCAAACTCCGCAAGCACACGCTATCACTCCTTACAACCGGTGCGGACAATTAACACTATGGGAAACACAATATCTTTAGCTACCCCCGATTCTTAATACCAAAAGAAGAGAAACATTTATTTACACATAAAGAACACACACGAAATTATTCAAATAGTAAATGTGCGCAAATCATATATAAAACAAAAGTTGCTCAGACTAATTAATTATCTCTATCTCTCACTCTCCCTTTCCCCCTTTTGTCGACGTCGTAGTTTCCTTGGGTGGTGCCTTTCTTCTTCTTTCTCACTTTCACTTCTTTCTGTGGTCTTGAGTTTCTTTATTACTTTCTCTTCATTTCTTCAGCAGCATCAGCCGTGCGACTCACAGGAAATCCCACTTCACAGGTGGAGCATTCCGACAGCGTCCACAGAACACCTCGTCCCAGGTGGCGAAATTCAGGGCTCCCAGGTACCTTCCTTGTACCGCCCTTGGGGTCAGCCTGTGTTACTGGTCCATCATACACAACCATCAAGCTCTTGTGCCCCACGAACACAGACAAAAAGACGGGCCTCCACTTCCTAGGCCATACAAATAAGAAGTGATGATAAAACCCAATTTCACCACACACACACACATTCTAGTACAGTGAGCGCAGTTCAGCCCACTTCTCAATCTTACAGGCTGGCCCTGTTTAGTTTGTGTAGCACACCAATTCTACAATTGGGGGCCTACACCACAGATCGAAAGAAAGAAAAATATCATTAGCTAATTCACTGTTTAAAAAAGAAAACCCATGTATCCATGGTTTATTTTAGAAGACACCTGCTTTCATTTTTGGCTCACGTCGTTTTTTAAAACAAAGTGAGTCTATAGTATCGTACATGTTCGGTTGTGTGTCTGTGTGTATGTATGTGTGTGTGTGTATGTGTGTGTGTGTGTTGCGTCCGTGGCCCCGACCTTTAACCTTAACTCAAACCTTAACGTTGTCATTTTCTCTAAACATATAAGGCGTTAGAGGGTTAAAGTTAGCAGGATACTTGATTTTGACGTGAGCCTTCAAGTCACGACGATCAAAGCAGTCAGATACATTGATAAAGAACAAAATAAAGATAATCATTTGTTGCAGAGATTACTGTTGTGCAACCTTTAACCTTGACTCAGTCACACTCTTCAAACTAAAGAAGACTCACTCTCCACTGAAACTTTAACGTTGTCATTTTCTCAAAAAAACATAAGATGTTAGAGGGTTAAAGTTAGCAGGATACTTGATTTTGACGTGAGCCTTCAAGTCATGGCGATCAAAGCAGTCAGATACATCGGTAAGGAACAAAAGAAAGAAAATCATTTGTTGCAGAGATTACTGTAACTGTTGTGTTGTACCGAGTAGGAGATCTGGAAAGACTCTCCATTAGATATACAAAAACGCTCTTTAAAAAGAAACACAAGACTTCAGGTGTGTACAAATAGGTACATTTTAACGTCGTCAACTTATATTTTCTGTAACAAATGGATGTACCGAGTGTGTGCGTTGACGGCCCGGTTGTTTAGCTTTATTTGCGCCTTTGAGTAACGGTTGTTCGTGTTCATTTGCACATCATCTCTGCGCATAACTTAGCCTACTGCACTTCCGGCAACAAGGCCTAGGCCTAGAGTCCATGCCTTACCTCATAATCAAGACGACGTACTTAACATTTAGCCCACATTCATTTCAGTCTTGAAAAAAAATATACGGAAAATCCAGGGTTCGTCGATTTCACTGCCTTCGACGTACGAATCCTTTGTTAGGCCTAGACGATTGATCACCATGTGCAAAGACTGTACAGGGGAAGATAAACATGGATGAGCTTGCTGGCTGTGACCTTGACCTTTGCTTTGTGGCAGAGGGGGGGGGGGGGGGGGGAGGGGGAATTAACGAAACGAAAATAAAATATTAGGACTAATATAAAATATCTTACAGAAATGTAGATGATGTGGAACAAGTTTTCATCGCATGAACAATCAGTTTAAAACAGTAACAGATCACGCAACTTCAATTATTAATTTTCTAAGAGTAAGAGGCTTAGACCCACAGGCAAAGACTAGGCCTACTACAGGTGTCCGTAGACCCCCCTTACCCCGGCGGGGGGGTGGGGGGGATTGGTCACTATGTTTTTTCTGAAAGCTTGGTCAATATGCTTTTCAATTTTACTTGTTTGCCAAAAATAAAAATAGGGCTCCACTATGTTACATGCGCATACATATAATTAAATTTTAAAGAAAGGGGTAGGGGTGCATAGAAATAATTTTAATTTACACAGTAAAATAAAAATTAATTCTGTTTTCAGATGCACAAGTGTCTACATAACAGTATTCTCTCTATACAGGCATGGGAATTGGCATGGGAATTCCCATGCCTGCTATAGTAATAAAAATCAGACGTGAGCCTTGCAGGCTTTGCCTCTTGTCTATAATAATTATAACAGAAACAACATCAGCTACATCCGCATCACTACCACCAACGCCACTAATAACATCAACAAATAATGTTATGAATATGTTGCTCCACCCAACCAACTCAATGACTAATAACAGTATTGTAACCTCTCCCACCAACACTTCCGCACTTTTCCCATCTTTCGACTTCTGGCAACACTTCTCCGCACCAGACGACTGCATTCTCTTGACTTGGGACGTTATTAAAAGCCTTCCTGAATACGATCCTGACGAAATTGTCAACGCAGACCAAGGCCGCACGGCTATGCAAATCAAACACGTCATGCTTCTGACGTTATTTTTCATCGGAACCCCAGCAAACCTCATCAACATGCTAGTATTTTATAAACAGGGTGTGCTGAAAGATCGAGTTACGCTGTGCCTGTTCTCTCTTGCATTCACGGATTGTTTTTACCTCATTTGTGTCACATCCTTTCAAGTGGAGGAAGTTTTCTTCAACTTTCATTTCAGGCGAGGGCCAGGTTCTCATTTATCATGGATTACTAATAATAATCTGTTAGTTTTGTACAGTACTTATTATGTTTCCCTCATCTTGTCATCTATCATTGCTGTGGAAAGATGCTTGTGTGTCTTTAACCCTTTAAAATCTCGCACTCTTATACGAACCCGAACCATGGCTGCTATCATTTTCGTTGTCTACGTTTCAGTCTATTCTCTCGCTTTTGTTGTATTTATTCGCATTCGTGTCGATTGTTTCTACGATCCTTACAGCCACACACGAAATATTTACGCCTATGAAAGCAAGTTCTACAAAGATAACAAAGATTTGATCCACTTTATGGATAGGGTGGTTTTAGGGGTTGGCATACTCTGTGGAACCATGATCGTAGCTACTGTTTCAACAGTCCTGACAATCATCAAACTTCGCCGAATCGAAGAATGGCGCTCCAGAACTTCGTCCTCTTCTTCTTTTTCAGTTAGAGACGTGGCTTTGACTACCATGCTTGTCTACAGTTCTATCCTGTTCATAATTTGCGTTGCTCCATATGCTCTGTTCTGTGCCTTTAGGCAGTTTTTCCCTGAGGTAGAATACGGACTGAAAGAGCACAACTTGTTCATGTCGTGTATATATATTGGTGAAACGCTTCTGTTAATAAAGCCTTGCTCCAACATTATTGTCTACTACACAATGGGAAGCCGCTTTAGGGAAACGTTGTGGAGCGTATTCAACAGAAAGAACTGGAAATGTTGTCATAATTAACTCGGCAATCTCTGTGTGCGCCAATAATGATTGCACTGATTGTTCGCATATATTGCCATAATTACTGGGAGAAACTGAAAACGAGGACATAGTAGTTTCATAATCAATCAAATCGATTGAATTTCCAACATGATTTGGATGATGATTGAGATAAACTGAGTCACCATGCATGTTAATCATAGGAATACACTTAATACACAAATATATATTTATCTATTTATAGCCCAAAACGCAACAGATATTTTGTAGACCTGATCGAGTGTCGTTGGAGACGGCAAGATCTTGCAAACAGCGTCATTTCCGGTCTGATGATCTGCCCTTCCAGAGGCCTAGTCAGCCGTCAACAGTCAATCCCTTTCTCACTCTATTTGTTGACTTGGACCATCTTTGGATAAACCATTTTAAAATCTTCCGATAGACCATTTTTGGCTCACGTCGTTTTTTAAAACAAAGTGAGTCTATAGTATCGTACATGTTCGATTGTGTGTCTGTGTGTATGTGTGTGTGTGTGTGTGTGTGTGTGTGTGTGTGTGTGTGTGTGTGTGTGTGTGTGTGTGTGTGTGTGTGTGTGTGTGTTGCGTCCGTGGCCCCGACCTTTAGCCTTAACTCAAACCTTAACGTTGTCATTTTCTCTAAACATAAAAGGCGTTAGAGGGTTAAAGTTAGCAGGATACTTGATTTTGACGTGAGTCTTCAAGTCACGACGATCAAAGCAGTCAGATACATTGATAAAGAACAAAATAAAGATAATCATTTGTTGCAGAGATTACTGTTGTGCAACCTTTAACCTTGACTCAGTCACACTCTTCAAACTAAAGAAGACTCTCACTCTCCACTGAAACTTTAACGTTGTCATTTTCTCAAAAAAACATAACATGTTAGAGGGTTAAAGTTAGCAGGATACTTGATTTTGACGTGAGCCTTCAAGTCATGGCGATCAAAGCAGTCAGATACATCGGTAAGGAACAAAAGAAAGAAAATCATTTGTTGCAGAGATTACTGTAACTGTTGTGTTGTACCGAGTAGGAGATACATACTGGAAAGAAGACTCTCCATTAGATATACAAAAACGCTCTTTAAAAAGAAACACAAGACTTCAGGTGTGTACAAATAGGTACATTTTAACGTCGTCAACTTATATTTTCTGTAACAAATGGATGTACCGAGTGTGTGCGTTGACGGCCCGGTTGTTTAGCTTTTATTTGCGCCTTTGAGTAACGGTTGTTCGTGTTCATTTGCCCATCATCTCTGCGCATAACTTAGCCTACCGCACTTCCGGCAACAAGGCCTCGGCCTAGAGTCCATGCCTTACCTCATAATCAAGACGACGTACTTAACATTTAGCCCACATTCATTTCAGTCTTGAAAAAAATATACGGAAAATCCAGGGTTCGTCGATTTCACTGCCTTCGACGTACGAATCCTTTGTTAGGCCTAGACGATTGATCACCATGAGCAAAGACTGTACAGGGGAAGATAAACATGGATGAGCTTGCTGGCTGTGACCTTGACCTTTGCTTTGTGGCAGAGAGAGGGGGGGGGGGGATTAACGAAACGAAAATAAAATATTAGGACTAATATAAAATATCTTACAGAAATGTAGATGATGTGGAACAAGTTTTCATCGCATGAACAATCAGTTTAAAACAGTAACAGATCAGGAGTATGGCCTTACGAATCACGCAACTTCAATTATTAATTTTCTAAGAGTAAGAGGCTTAGACCCACAGGCAAAGACTAGGCCTACTACAGGTGTCCGTAGACCCCCCTTACCCCGGCGGGGGGGGGGGGGGGGGGGGGGGGGGGGGGGGGGGGGGGGGATTGGTCACTATGTTTTTTTCTGAAAGCTTGGTCAATATGCTTTTCAATTTTACTTGTTTGCCAAAAATAAAAATAGGGCTCCACTATGTTACATGCGCATACATATAATTAAATTTTAAAGAAAGGGGTAGGGGTGCATAGAAATAATTTTAATTTACACAGTAAAATAAAAATTAATTCTGTTTTCAGATGCACAAGTGTCTACATAACAGTATTCTCTCTATACAGGCATGGAAATTGTCATGGGAATTCCCATGCCTGCTATAGTAATACAAATCAGACGTGAGCCTTGCAGGCTTTGCCTCTTGTTCTCTGGTTATGAACATTTGTGTGTGTGTATGTGTGTGTGTGTGTGTGTGTGTGTGTGTGTGTGTGTGTGTGTGTGTGTGTGTGTGTGTGAGCGTGTGTGTGTGTTTGTGAGTGTGTGCGTGCGTGCGTGCGTGCGTGCGTGCGTGCGTGCGTGCGTGCGTGCGTACCTGCATGTATGCGTGCGTGCATGCGTGCATGCGTGTGAGAGAGAGAGAGAGAGAGAGAGAGAGAGAGAGAGAGAGAGAGAGAGAGAGAGAGAGAGAGAGAGAGAAAGAGAGAGAGAGAGAGAGAGAGAGAGAGAGAGAGAGAGAGAGAGAGAGAGAGAGAGAGAGAGAGAGAGAGAGAGAGAGAGAGAGAGAGAGAGAGAGAGAGAGAGATATTGTGGTGTTCAGTGGCCATGTCATTTCTTTCTGTTTCATTCAGTTTGCAAATAATTGCTGAAATCAGCGATTTTTCTCTCTGGCATAACTCCAAAACGCCAACGGTGTGATGGAATGTGTCACGCGCGCCCCACTTTCTCCTCTACACCCCTGCCCCCCCCCCCCCCCCCCCCTTACTATCTATCTCATCCATCCACTCTTTAATCTTATCGGCCAGTCTACGATCGTGTGATATCACGGAATTCCCCGCCAACATTTTGATGTCTGTCTAGAAATAATCATGTGATGTTGACACCGACGTGGCAGTACGAAGCGCATGACGTCACTGAAATCGCATGATCTGTGGATGTCTGTCTTGTCTACTACCCACCAATGAAAGTAGGGGACACTTATTGAATCGGTACCCCCTAAGGATAGAGATCTCTATCTCAAGGGCAGATAATCCAAAAGCTATGAAACTTTCAATGTGGATACTACTGGTAGAGGGCTATAACTATATACTATAATTATAAAGATAATGTTTGTACTTTTGGCTTAAACGTAAAAATACTTTTTTCTTCAGAAGGTACGAATTACAAGACCTGTTACGGAATTCGTACCACCAAGTTACTGATATCGTACCAGGGGGTTTATAGCACGAATTCAAGTAGGACGCTCGTGACTTGGCTTTAGCTATAGACTATTCTCTCTTCTAAATGTTCCAGTTAGTGTCTGTGACGTCAAAGTAATTCTTATGTCATTTTATCATCAAAAGTTTGATGTCACGCAAAACAGGCCCCTGAATGCATTTTTGACGCTGCGCCATTGAAAAGACGTAGGAGATACGAATTACGTGATAGTGGTACAAATTGCATAACTATGGCCCAATTATTTTTCCTTTGAATATTTTAATTTACAAAGTGGACAACATTGACCCTAAGAACTTAAAGATTTTAAAGTGATATTTCCAGTTTTAATCTTTGCATGTATGCACTGAATAACAAACAAAAACAGCGTTACCTAAAATGACATCAGATGCTGCCAACATGAACTTTCGTTTGTCTTGCAAAGAGTGTTCCGCTTCGTTGCATTTTTTTGGTGATAAAATACTTCCCTTCCCCTGTCCAAACTTCACACACAAATATTAACCCCCAATCTTCTACCGTTTGGTAGGAAACCAGGTGGTACGAATTGCGTGACAGGTACTGAATCAATAAGCCTCCCCTACACTATAGATTTGAAATCAAGTGGGAAATGCATAGTGGGAGGCAAAACTTATAACATTCTCTTAGTCTAGTCACAAGCAAACTGAAACCTGGCTGAGTCAACACTGAAGGAACAAACCCTCTGCTGTTACCTGCCAGTAATACTATTAGCCCAACTCGTAAGTAATATTGAATGTGGTTGGGTGTAAAATAGATTTGTTTAATTCTGTTTTTGATCCAGATCCTATGTTCCAGGTTGAGTAAGTAGTAGAGGTGTCAGTGAAAAGAATTGGTAAATATGCTGTTCTAATTATGTGCACATATTCATTCTTATGTTTGAATTTGACTTTAACTCTTTTGGTGCAAGAACCTGATTCTATGCCTAATTTTATTTATCATTTCTATGAATGCATGTGCATAGGGAAAACTACTTGGTTGCAAACTTGCAGCTTTTAAGTTTGTTCACTTTCCAAGTGTTGGACTGAGAATGATATTTGTTGGCTTGATCGTAGATTTTGATCTAGCTTGTTACTGAATCATAACAGTTGATTCCAGTACACCTTTCATGTTTTATTTCAGTTTGACAACTGAAATTCATATTATTTTTCATAGTGCTATTGTACAAGGGAGGCCTTCTAGCCGGTTGGGATTCACTAATCTCCCACTGGCTGAAGCCCATATCTCTAATCCATAGAGATCTACACCCATATTCTCCTGTGATTCTCAGCAGGGCATCGTGGTCAGGAAGCTTAATCCCTGACTCACAAGCAGCAAGATGGTGCTGCTGCAAAGTCGCCACCACACCCAGAATCCACGAGGAGACCACACCTGTGTCGTGCCATCCCGCCATGCCTCATCCAGAACTACTGGGCGACATCTCACCTGAAGAGCCAGCCTAGTCACCCCAGCACTCACCAATCCCGACAGAGGAACCTTACTTCAGCTAAGTCCTTGGGACAGTGCGAATCATTCGAACTACCCTGGACACTTGATAATAATTATAATAAGTGACCCTTCCGGCTTGGGGCTAAACGTTTCAGACTAACAAAAGTCTTGTACAATTATTTCGAATTTCACTTTTCACACATATTTTGTTTTGGCGCCATTGAGCTGCTTTCTTATTGCTTCATAACCTGTTATGCAGATTTGCGAGTATATGAAATACAAGTGTACAAATAATTCTGAACCCTTTGGTCAGACTGATGAGAGTGGAAGTTTTGTAATTTTCATGTAAAAACCTACTTCTCTCTGTCTGTCGTTTAGAGCAAATCTACCACTTGTATTTCTACCACTTCAATCATACGAGCCAGAACCCGGGCAAAGAAAATAAATTATTAGATAAAAAGGGGCCGGGAAGTTGGTCATCTCCCACACCCCAGAGAAGTGGGCTAAAGGAATATTTTCTCATTGAAAATGAAACACGTTCAAAGTCTTCCCCTAGAGACTTCACCTTTAGCCCATTCCCTCGTCACAAACGGAATGTCTTCATATTTTCAGGATGTACTGATAAATAAGTTGGCAACATTTCTTATACAAAACCAAACCGGAAGTATCCCAGCTATAGCCAGGGAGCTATTGGTTCTCTCACAGAACAACCGAAAGCGGAAGTGACCTCACAAAACTAACTTTTAGATATTATAGCCATTACTGTGGCTAGCCCAGGTCTGAAAGACGTTTGGTGATATGTTAAATCGTTTGGAAGTTATTCAGATTTATGTATAATATAATGGGTTCTTACATTCATTGATTTTCACTTTTTGGAATTTCTTGCGCTTAACCTGATTTCGCTTAAATCTGCAGGAATGTTGAAGGACACTATTTGTATTCCAAATTTGCTATTTTAATGCGATTGGCCACATTTTGGCCAAAACATGGCCGAAAATGGCCACATTTTATTCTTAAGTAAGTGAAAAAAGGCTGCACAGAATACATTCATATTTTCAGTATTTATTAAAAAGTAACTTTCCAACACTTCCGGAAGTGGGGTCGGAAATTGGCAAATTTGGCGAATTTCAATCTGGAATAACTTGAAAATGGCTGCACGGATTGCATTCACATTTTCAGTATTTATTAACGAATAACTTTGCAACACTCCAGGTATAAATCTGAACCGGAAGTACCAGCCCGAAGTGAGCAGGAAAAGGGTGGTGGAAAGGAGAATCCTGGGATGTTTGCTGTGAAAGGGGCAAACATAATCCCTCTAGTTATATTATTATTATTTTATTATTATTATTATTATTATTATTCCGGCTGGCTGCGCTAAAATGTGTGTAAAGTGCAGATGCATTGCCCAAGGTGCATCCGTACTCTTTCTTCGAAAGGGAGGACAAATGGCGTTGGGCGTTGGGCGTTGGGTGTTGACTGTAGAACAATAGCCAGTGCAAAGGCCCCCTCGTTTGAGAGTCATAGCCTTCCACAAAGCACTAAAACTGTACCATGATTGTCCATTACTGTAGACAATATTCTATTGTACAGCTCACGTGTCACTGTTAGCCCCTACTCCAGGCTAATGTCAACAAATGCTAAAAGCCATTTGACCAAAGGGCCACCCCTCCCACACCCTCTTTTGTCTGTTTTCTGTTTGTGTGCACTTAGTTCTTCTAATCATTTACATGTATGTCTATTTAATTACTTATTATTTGTTTCATTAGTAAAAAAAAAATATAAACAAGTATATAAATCATATTTTCTAACTTGCTTTGGCTTCGCTGTGCGCATGACCATCGTTTTTCTTGTTCTCCAACATCGGCAGTTTTCAACTTGATGAAGGAGGCCGATCAACGGGAAGAAAAAGAAGAAGAAGAAGAAGAAGAAGAAGAAGAAGAAGAAGAAGAAGAAGAAGAACATGCTCATGTAAACGAGTAAATCAACAGAATGATTAGATAACAAGAAAACAACACAACACAACAAAGCAAAACAACAAATCAGCATGATCCGGGGTCCTGTGTTCAATAATGGATTCAACAAATGGTGAAAGATGAATTTACAGTTAAAATCGTCCTTTGAATCAATATATAGCATAACTGTGTCTTGTGTTGTTGCTTTAAATAATATGTTCCTAATTGAATCTCATGTATCTTAATGTTATTGTGCTTTTCGTGATTGCTTATGTGATATGTTTTAAAAATGATTTAATGTTGCACCTGAATGTAATTTCTCTGCTGAGATAATCGGGTGTACTTGACTTGACTTGACATTCCTTTACAAACACTTGTCTAACAAAAAGTGCCCCTCACAAAGATACAATTTTGACAAACTTTGTGGTAAACTTTTAGTGGACAAGTGCTGTTTTCAGCTCTTTCTCTGTGTGTGTGTGTGTGTGTGTGTGTGTGTGTGTGTGTGTGTGTGTGTGTGTGTGTGTGTGCGTGCGTGCGCGCGCGTGTGTGCGTGTGTGTGTGTGTGTGTGTGTGCGCACACCCACATACTCACACTCTGTATATAATATATGTATGTGTTGTGTGTGTGTGTGTGGGGGGGGGGGGGGGGGGGGGGGGGGGGGGGGGGGAAGGGGGGGGGAGGGGGGGGGGGGGGGGGGGGGGGGGGGGGGGGGGGGGGGGGGGGGGGGGGGGTCTGTGTGTGCTTTCTGAAGATGACGGTACTTATGATCATTGTGATAATTATGGTCATGATTTAATCACGGTGATAAACTTGCTTTTCCATGCCAATTTTTGAGGGATATATTGTGATTATTATAATTTTATCTTTAAGCAAGCTGTGACTGAAAACATTATGGAGCCGTTCAGCACCCATCCCACTACCACCAGCACCACCACCATCATCATCATAATAATAATAATAATAATAATAATAGTGAATCATTTATATAGCGCACTCCTCCACCAAATGTGGAGCTCTATGCGCTTAACAACAACAAAAATTAAAAGCAAGAAATTCAAAAACAAAAACAAGTAATCGCTCACACACATGCAAAATAGGCATGTATACACAAAATAGGCATGTACTTCCGCCCTTCATTTTTGGTCCTAAATGGTTACATGATTATTGTCCGATGTTCTTGTCTAAAACTGGTAGGAGGATAGTTTGTATGGCTTGCTCACAGCAGCTTTTCTGTCCATCTGTGTTTGTTTTCCTGTCTGCCCGTGGCAGATCTCTGTATGTGGATGATTTTCTGTCCGCCCGTTGCAGAATGTCTGTCTGTGGTGATTTTCTGTCTACCCATGGCGGATTTTCTGTCTGTGGTGATTTTCTGTCTACCAATGGCAGATTTTCTGTCTGCGAGCGGCTGGTTTTGTGTCTGCCTCTGGCGGACTTTCTGTCTACCCATGGCAGATGATCTGTGTGCCTGTGGTCATTTTCTGTCTGTCTGTGGTCATTATCTGTCTGCCTGTGGCAATTTTCTGTCTGCCTGTGGCACGTTATCTGTCTATCTGTAGCAGATTTCTCGTTTCCCTGTGACAAACTTTCTTTCTATGAGAGGCTGATTTTCTGTCTGCCAGTAGCAGATTTTCTGTCTGTAAGCGGCTGATCATCTGTTTGCCTGTGGCTGAATTTCTGTCTGCCTGTGGCTGATTTTCTGTTTACCTGTGGCTAAATTTCTGTCTGCCCGCGGCAGCTTTTTTGTCTGTAAGCAATTATATTACCCGCATTGAAATTATTAACAGAGATCTGTCCAAGACCAATGATTGAGCTAATTCATGGAAGGTTCAATCCAATGATCAGAAAACTGAACTACTTAATTTGATACGTGGTCATAATGTAATTTTACCACTTTCTTTTGATAGCATACACGTAAAAAGGCAATGATAAATATAAGCACTTATGAGTTGTTCTTCAAAACACCTCTAAATGGGACGAGCACATCAAAACATTATCAGTAAAGTTACAATGTTGTTCTTTTGTATGAAAAGTTATAAAAATAGACTTAATAGCAAAGTACTGGAGACTGTAAAAGTAATTATTTTTACCTCATTGTGGCTAGACATATATTATTCGGGATAACTGCAATCAAACACTATCTAATTCTCTGGAAAACTTATACTTGGAGAAGCTATACATATAATTGTTGGAGCTTTCCATGGAACTAGTCATGAAACAAATATATACAGGATCTGGGTTTTGCCACCTTAAGGAAAGAAGGAGAAGACAATGTAATACAATGCCATAAAAGGGTAAATAATAATTATGCGCCCAGATCAATCAATCTTTTATCAGAACTTGTTTCTGAAAATAATCCTTATTATAGTCGAAGGCCCTTAGAACGAACAGTGCCAAGATGCAACACCGAATTATACGGTACTTCGTTTATTCCTTCTGCTACTGTTTTATGGAACAGCTTACATAAAAAGCATGCAATTTTATAAGCGCATTTAAACGATACCTAGCCACTGAAGATTCAATCGTGCCGTTTTATTTATATAATGATGGCTAAAAAAGAACAGATAATTCACTGCCACCTCCGTCTTAGGATCAGCGACCTAAACTATGATGTTCAGTCGCCATTTGGCTGATGATCCATTATGTTCCGTCAGATAAAGAACAAAAAGTGGCCTCATTTCCATCATCTTCATCATCATATAGTAAAAAGCCAACTGTCCGTCCGTGTGTGTGTGTGTGTGTGTGTGTCTGAAACACGAAACGGGCCTTATAACTCCGCCGTTTTTCGACCGAATCGCTTCAAATTTGCTGTGAGCCCTAACGGGGCGATGGCAACGGCAACCGAGGCGGCCGTATCATTTGCGCGGTTTCGCAAATGCGCGAAACGCGCATCCGCCGGCCTCTCGGCGCCCGTATCTCCGGCGTGTCTGGGCCGATTGCCTTCGCATTTGGCAGGCTGATGACCGGGGCCGGGGACTATCCGTGTGCCAAACCGGAAGCGAATCGATGCAGAAATGCCGGAGATACGGACGCCGACAGGCCGCTTCACGTTTTCACAAACCGCGGCGTAACCAGACCCGACATTGACACGAGATTTGGAACATGCGTGACCAGGAATAAGATGTGCCACCCCCCCTACCTATCTCGGTTAATTGTATTTTTCCGTTATTGCCTTTCTTACCATACATAAAGCTGTATTTTAGGAACATTTTTAGCTAATAACCTTTTTGGAATACTAACCCTAACCCTAACCCTAGCCCTAACCCTAACCCTACCCCCCACCGTATAAGACGGAAAAACGCAACGAACCACAACTGTGACAAATCGCGGTGTACTGCAGTACATAGTGGGGGGTAGGGTTAGGTTTAGGGGTAGGGTTAGGGTTAGGGTTAGTATTCCAAAAAGGTAATTAGCTAAAAATGTTCCTAAAATACAGCTTTATGTATGGTAAGAAAGGCAAAAACGGAAAAATACAATTAACCGAGAAATGCATGGGGGGTGGCACATCTTTACCTTTACCCTTAAGAGTTACGGCGAGCCTGGCTGATAGAGTTATCGTTAGTGGGGTAGTTCACAGTGGCGGCTATGCAAAGACTCGGATTGGAATTTGAACGGAGAATTCAACTGGCCTATCGACGTGTTATGTCATAAAGATGTTTAAAAGGGAAACAACCAGTGTTTCTGTCCTCACTACTCATATAGGGAAAAGGGACCAGATGTCAGTCTTTTCTTTTCAATGTCTTTGGCTCTTTGCTTGCCTCCCCACCCCGAGCTGCGCCAGCCCGCTGCAGCTATTTTTATGCAGACAGTGGAGAGAGAGAGAGAGAGAGAGAGAGAGAGAGAGAGAGAGAGAGAGAGAGAGAGAGAGAGAGAGAGAGAGAGAGAGAGAGAGAGAGAGAGAGAGAGAGAGAGAGAGAGAGAGAAAACTGACTGGGGTGTGGGTGTGGGTGGGGGTGGGGGGTGGGGGTGGGTAGAAGCAGCAAGCTTCCCCCCCCCCCTAGGGATACTGGGAGGGGGGGGTCTTCCATACAAATAGTTCCCCCACCTTCTGGAAGTTATGGTGGGAGTAGAACGCAGCAAGCTTCCCCCCCCCCCCCCCTAGGGATACTGGGAGGGGGGGGTTCTTCCGTACAAATAGTTCCCCCACCTAATGGAAGTTATGTGCTTATAACTACCTCTAATCTGCCAGTCTCTTTGATTCTGCCTTTTCCCTTTGCATGCTGTTATCTACTATCGTTCTGCCTTTCCGGTCCATTCTCCTGCCTTTTTTCAAGAAATACTTTCAAAAAGATTTCCTCTAGCCGAAGTCAGACATGCTGGGCCTAATTATTCTTACTTAGATGCATAACAGCAGCATGATGCATCTACGTTCGTAATTGACAGAAATTCTCCTGCCTTTTTTCAAGAAATACTTTCAAAAAGATTTCCTCTACCCGAAGTCAGACATGCTGGGCCTAATTATTCTTACTTAGGCGCATAACAGCAGCATGATGCATCTACGTTCGTAGTTGACAGAAACATGCCTGAACGGCCGAAGAACAAGAACTTAGAAGACGAAGAAGAAGAAGAAGAAGAAGTAAGTCTCTCTCTCTCTCTCTCTCTCTCTCTCTCTCTCTCTCTCTCTCTCTCTCTCTCTCTCTCTCTCTCTGCGTGCGCGAGGTCAAAGTGAAACCCTCCCTGAAATGAAAGACCTTACACGTTTGTGATCCATTTTCTTGGAAGGTGAAATGCTGCCTTCTTCTTGGAAATGTAAAACCGAAAGTTTCACTTTCGTGTGTTTGAGACTGGCTCAAAGAAGGTCAAAGGAAAGATCTTTCACTGCTTCTTTAACTTGGCCTCGCGTTGCTGCTCGCGCCAAACGACGAACCCATGTCCATGCGTTATAACACAGCTGTGCTGTTTGACTACATAGTGGATGTGTTGTGAAATGTGTTCGTGGCAGTGTTTGCGCGCGTGCACTTGTGCGTGCGTGTGTGTGTATGTGTGTGAGAGAGAGAGAGAGAGAGAGAGAGAGAGAGAGAGAGAGAGAGAGAGAGAGAGAGAGAGAGAGAGAGAGAGAGAGAGAGAGAGAGAGAGAGAGAGATACGATTAGGTTCGATTTTATTATGTTACTATGTATGACTGTTTTGCATGCTTTTTTCGCTGGATGTAGACAAGCATTATATTAATATTTGCTTATTCTATTACCCTCTATAAATAAAATCCATTCAATTCAACTCTCTCTCTCTCCTCCGTCTCCCTCTTCCAGACTAGAACTAAAATAATTATTTATTTTATTAACCCGTTATTGGGGCATGCAAAACGACTATTGCTAATTTCACACGCAATATAGAGGTACAGGAAATGAACAACACCTTCGTTTATAAAACGGATAAACAAAACCGAATCAAGCAACTGATTGCAATTATAACATAACATCACAATGATAAGACTTTTGTGCATAACGTGTTGTGTTTATACAACAAACAAACAAGCACACAACAGGTGTAAAGTGACGTTATGTTATTTACAAGAGACACAACAAAACCACTGGATATTTCGGCGAATGCGCCTTTATCAACACAGAGACACAAGAAAACAGCAAACAGCCAAGATAGCAAAAAGAGCAAAAAACAATACTTCCCCATTACAATCCAATCTGTGAATGATGCAGTTAACTTGAAACTAAAGAGCAAGTCATGCATTTGTGAACGCAATTCAGGAGAACAGAACAAAAAATTGAGAGGTGTGGGAAAACACACACACACACACACACACACACACATTATCTTTTTCTCTCTCTCTCTCTCTCTCTCTCTCTCTCTCTCTCTCTCTCTATCTATCTATCTCTCTCAAATATTGGCACACACATGATAAATGCACAAAACACATATGTACACATGCATACACACATATGTACACACACACGCGCGCGTGCGCGTGCATGCACACAACTATGTAGGCACATGTGCTACCAAATTATGGAAAGCTTCAATTATAAGTACTTGATTTCAAGCTGTTTTTTTATTATTATTAATTCGTTCAGTCTGCCAGAGATTATTCATCTATTCTCTGGGAGACCACTCACTGAAACCATTAGTCAGCGCTCATAAACGTACCATTAACCCCTTGACTGCCAGAGAAAATTAAACAAACATTAATTGTACAAATCATGCCACGAAAAAGACAACTGATAGAGCTAATCTGGCAAAATGGTCTGGGGATATAACTCTCTTGACTGTGTTAGAGCAAACGCCAGCATATTAGAGTTATTTCTCTTCATCTGATGACATAATCAGTGATGTCATCAAGTCAGTACGTGATACGTTATAGGGCAGTCAAGTTACTTCTGACTATACATCTTCAGATTTCTTCCACTGTTCTACTGTTCAATAAGTGCGCGCGCTTATGTGTGTGTGTGTGTATGTGTGTGTGTGTGTGTGTGTGTGTGTGTGTGTGTGTGTGTGTGTGTGTGTGTGTGTTTGTGTGTGTGTCTGCTACACACCATGCACTGCCACATTTCGGGGTTGCCATTTTTACAAGGAGTAAAAGAGCAACACAAACTGTGGAATAGAGCAAAGACAACTTGCAGCCAGCAGCTTAACGCACGCGGGTGGAGAGGAGTAGGTGGGTTCCCCCGAACTGGTTTTGGGTGGCAGTGGTGGGTCATCTTATATATATTTTCGAAATCTGTCTGTCTGTCTGTCTGTCTGTCCCTTATGCACGGCCACAGTTCTCAACCGATCGACACCAAATTTGACATCAAGCATCCTTGGCACCCTCCGAAGGTCATGTCGTCCTTACTTTTCGGAATACTCCGCCAAGGGATGGTGGGGAGGGGGGGCGAAAATCGTTAAGGGGCCATAACTTCCACACCGCAGGTCCTAGAGTCTTGAAACTTGGCATGGATGTACTTTCGCTTATGGCCGTTCTGATGATGGTGTACCAATGAAGGTCAAGGTCAAGGTCAGGGAGATCGGTATGCCTTGAAAGTGGTAGGGGTCTAATGATTGGGTTTTACTGTCCCATGCATATCTCCCGAACTGCTTTACCGAATCGTTTCCAGTTTTGTGTGGTGGCGTGTCACCATGAGAGAAGGCATGCGAATTGGGATTCGGAATGAGCGGCGTGGGAGCAACGCCACTGTACGACCCAGAAGATGGGACAGCAAAAAAAAGAAAGAAAAAAAAAGAATCGGAAGTGGCAAACATTTATTTGTTATCATGCTCTCTTTTTCATAAGAATCGCACTAATACTGTCTTATGTTGCCTGCATGATAATGTCAAAATCGTTTTAAACAATAAACCAGACATACCTTGTGACATCATTTTCAATCGTTCAAAAACAATCCTTAATTTCATTTCCCCAAGCTGCAGATTTTGATTCCCCTCCTTTTTTTTATATTTGCAGACACTAATCAATATTTTGCATAAATGCTTTCTAATCATCGTAGGTTCGCTTTGAACTTTGGCCTACTTCAAATAGGGTCTTTCTTTCTTTTAAAAAAAATCAAATTTGGATTATGCATAAGATGTGAACATTTGGACCTGTCTCTCCCATTTTATTAACTGCTACATATTTCCCCTTTTTTTTAGTTAATAATAATAATAATAATAATAATAATAATAATAATAATAATAATAATAATAATAATAAAAATAAAAAAAATAATAATAATAATAAAAATAATAATAATAATAATAATAATAATAATTGGCACCTATATAGCGCACATATCTAGAAAATTCTATTCATAGCGCTTTACAAAGAAATGTAACTACAAACATTCCATTTCAAACACACACACACACACACACACACACACACACACACACACACACACAAGACAAAAGAAGAAGACGAAGAAGAAGGGGAGAGGGTGGGAAGGGGGTCGCGCGGGGTGAGTGTATCACACACACACAAACACACACACACATACAAACACACACACACACACACACACACACACACACACACACACACACACACACACACACACACACAACACACACACATACACCCCACCCCACCCCCCCACACACACACACACACACACACACACACAAAGACAAAGGAAGAAGACAAAGAAGAAGGGGAGAGGGAGAGGGTCACACACACACACACACACACACACACACACACACACACACACACACACACACACACACACACACAGAGAGAGAGAGAGAGAGAAAGAGAGAGAAACACACACACACACAGAAACACACACACACACACACACACACACACACACACACCACTCAATTTCCATACGCCACATCCCTACCCCATCCCCACACATTCACAAACTCACACACTCTATCTTTCTCACCCCCTCCTCTTCTCTCTCTCTCTCAAAAGGATAACAAATCAATAACAACAATTTCAACGCTCTAAATTAAAAATCCACTCTAAATTACAAACACACACACAGACACACGCGCGCGCACACACGCACGCACGCACACATGCACGCACGCACACATAACACACACACACACACACACACACACACACACACACACACACGCACGCACTACACGCACGCACGAACAACACACACACACACACACACACACACATAACACACACACACACACACACACACACACACGCACACACACACACACACACACACACACACACACACACACACACACACACACACACACACACACACACACACACACACACACACACACACACACACACACACACACACACACACACACACACACACACACACACACACACACACACACACACACACACACACACACACACACACACACACACACACACACACACACACACACACACACACACACACACACACACAGTATGAAAAGATCTACGCAAAGAAATTGAAAATTTGAGGACGAGACTATTTAAGCTTACTTATAAGGGTCGAACAGTTATAAAGCTTCTCGGCCTTTTGGCTAAGACAGTGATTCAGGAACATAATTTTTGTTTATACTCTGGTTGGTTTGTTGAGCCCGTCGTACATGGCGAAAGCCGATACGCGACGTTAAACTGAACTTCCAAAGCTTTGCCCTACAAGAATAATAAATGCTCAATCCAAAATGATTTTAAAGAAATGTATGATTAAAAGAAGTAAATTAAAAAAAACTCTTCCGATAGGATGAGATTTTGTCAGCCGAACGGCCAGCAAAGCAAGATTCCATCCATTTTCTTTATTAGGATTAAAAACACTGGACATTGTTAACGGAAGATTTGATGAAAAAATCTTATCATTAAGTGGCTGAAAATAATTCTTTGTACTAACACAATCAAATATAAAATGAAATACATCTATTGGTTGCCCACATGTACAAATCGGTGTAGGTTTGAGAAATCTACAAAGCCATCCATTAACTCTCAATCTATGAATTAAATTTCTGTTTGGAATTGATCCTGGTGGACTAGTGCAAGACGCAGTGGGCGTACTAAGATCCCATCTTTGTTTACGAATTGAGTCCTCCAAATGTTGCTTTTGACGCATATTCCAAACTGACTTAGAAAGAATACTAATTGCTTCAGATGAAGAAAGAGGAATGATACAGTTTTGAACATCGTGTGAAATTTTTGTGGCATCTTTGGCGCATACATCAGCTAAATCATTCCCATGTATATTACAGTGCCCAGGAACCCATAATAAGGTTATGAAGGAGCCTCTTATAATTAACTGATGGATTAATAATAAAATCTCACATATTATATCTGGACGATTAGAATATGAACGATTTTTTAAAGCCATTAAAGCAGATTTTGAGTCAGATAAAATGAGAATATTTTTATATAACAGAGGAGGCATATCTAAAACAAAATCAATAGCTTTCATAATAGCATACAGCTCAGATGTAAAAATAGAACAGCCTTTAGTTAAATGAAATTTCTTTTTAATATTAAGATTTGGAATAACAAAAGCAGCTCCAGCATTGGAACTATCTGAAACTGACCCATCTGTATAGATATGTAAATACGAATTATATTCAGAATATATAAGATCCTTAGCTAAAGAAGATAGATGAAGAGGATTATCAGTTTTATTAAAATCACCATAAGAGTGAATTATGTCAGCTTCCTCAGCTAACCAAGGAGGATGTGGACAACAAGGAATCTTTGCAACATCATCAACAGGAATATCAAGGTTATTAAAAACAGGTGAAACATAGTCATGCAAAGACCTGTAAACAGCTTTATTACGAATTTATCTGGAAACGTAGGTAGAGCCTTCTAACTCACCTGAAACTGAATTGGGAATGGATCTAGAGCCCTCACAGAAAAATTACAGGTGTTCAGAAGCCTTTGTTCATTTAACGGCAAAACACCAGCTTCCTTGTAAGTCAAATCAATGGAGGCCCAACGAGGCAAACCTAGAGCCATTTTAAAGGCTAAACTATCTAGACTGGTTAATTTATGTAAATCAGAATTCGAAGCAGTAAAATACACTTCCTGACCATATGATAAAATTGATCGAACTAAGCCAGAGGCCAAATAAACAAGATTCGAACCACAATTTATCACAGGAATGCTAGAAAGAACACGTAATAATGCAATTTTTTTCCTAGCCTTTTCAACTAAATAATTTATATGCTTACACCAGAGAAGTTTATAATGGAAAATAACTCCAAGAAATTTGACTTGCTTACTTGGGTAGATAGCAGAATTATCAACTCTAATTGAAACAGCTTCTTTACCCTCAAAATCAATTATTTTCTTTGTAAATATAACAAAAACTGTTTTACTGGCAGACAGAGAAAAACCATTTGACTTCATATAATCTGAATTAGCGTTAACCACTTCTTGAAATTTACTAACAATATTATTCCTTTTTCGTTTGCTTTTACAAAAATGACAATTTACGTTTTGCCATAAGGCAATATCATCAGCGTAAACAGCTAATGTACCACCATTGGTATTTATATACTTAATATCGTATAACATTAAAGAGAAAAGGGTAGGGGAAATAACGCTACCCTGGGGAACACCCATATTTAGAACCCTAGAAGTCGAAAGGACTCCATTTACATTAACTTGAATTGTTCTATTTGATAGAAATGATTTTGAAAAATTAAGGAGACGGCCTTGAATTCCTAATTTATAAGCTTTATGCAATAACTTGAAATGCCAAACGAAATCATAAGCTCTATGAACATCAAAAAAAGTAGCAAGCATAGAGTGCCTCTTTGCTAAAGCTTTTTTAACATGAGAAGTTAAATGAACAAGATGATCAGTAACTCCCCTACCCCTTCTAAAACCAGCTTGAAAAAGGGGGAGAACTCCGTGTTTTTCAAGGTAGTGATCTAACTTATTTTTCATTATTCTTTCAAAAAGTTTTCGAATGTGAGGAGTTAATGAAATTGGACGGTAACTACCAGGATTATTTTTAGGTTTACCTTGCTTTAATATAGGAATGACCATAGCTTTTTTTTCAATCTGCTGGAACCAAACCAGATTCCCAACACATTTGATAAAATTCTAACAACTGAGATAAAAAGCAGTGCGGGAAATGCTTCATCATGTTATAAGAAATAGGGTCTAAACCTGTAGCAGTCTTACCAGACTTTACACGTGAAAGAGAATAAAATAGTTCATTAAGAGTTAAGGTAGTATTGATATATGATGATTGGTTGTCTGAGGAAGAGTATTCAAAATTCTGATGATTCTCTTCAAACTCTTTCCTTCGAGACTGTTCTTCAGAAGACAGCTGTTCAATTTGACTCATTGAAGCAAAGGTATCAGCAAACAACTCTGCCTTTTCTTTGTTAAATGAAATTTGTTTATCGTTAACAACCAACGCAGGTTGTGGGAGATTAAAGGTACCTTTAATCTTTTTAATCTCAGACCAAAGTTTAGAAGTATCACCAGGATTATTGCGATCAGGTTTTTGTAATATATTTTGTTGGCAAAAGCTACAACTTTATTGCTAAAGCTATTAGCCTTCTTATAATCATTATGCAACTTTTCAACTTCCTCTGGAGGTTGTAAAAATCGACTATTCATCCAAGTTTGGAAAGCGTCTGATTTTGACTTAACCGCAGACTCACATGAAGAATTCCACCAAGGATTTGACAACCATTTAGGATTACCTTTAAATTTAGGAATAGCACAATCAGCTGCCTGCAGGATAGTATTTCTTAGAATAGTGTAATTTCTTTCAAGATCATCAATAGATTTAACATCTAGGTTCAAATTCAACTTTTGAGATTGCAAAGTTAAAATCTCAGAAAACAGATCCCAGTTGGCTTTATTTTCATTATACACTATTCCCCCAGAAGATGCCTCAACTTTCTCAGGTCTAGTTAATAACTGAAGACCAATCGGAAGGTGATCACTCCCCAAAGGGAAATAAATAACCTGCCAACAACATAAGGGATACAATCCAGGAGAAATTAAGGATACATCAATGGATGAACTTCTTTGATCAGAACGATCAGCAATTCTAGTAATGGAACCATCATTTAAAACTGTTAGGTTAGATTGAACTATAGTATTGGCAAGATATTCATTATTATTGACGTCATTAGAATTTTCAGACCACAAGCGATGATGGGCATTAAAATCCCCAATTGCTAGCCAATTATCATTTGATTATAAATCTAATAGCCAATCAGCTTCGTTTTTAGAAACACCACTAGAATAATAAGTTTACAATGTTTAGATTTTTATCCTTCAGATGAAATTCAATACAACATGAGTGTAGACGCTTATCTAAAGGACTACAGGGTGATGACTTAGCATGATAGACAAGCTTAGTTGAAACATAAGTAGCAACTTTAATTTTAGTACCCGATGTAGATAAATCGGTAACAGGTGGGAAGAAAAACCCATCAAGCTTTGGTAAATCTTTCTTATAACAATTCAAGGATTGTAGAGCTAGAACATCATATTTATGGTCTTGTAAAAAATGAACTAAATAATCAATGTTACACTTGCTTCGACAGTTCCATTGAAGAATCGAAACATTCGGAAAGACGTTATTTTGATTGTGACCACAGGAAGTTGAGGACTGCATGAAAAAGAGGAAAGAAAAAAGAACAACGAACATAGTAAAGGCTTTAAACAATGATGGAACAAGGCACACTTTCTTAGTTGGACAGTTAATTTGGAGGCAGACTGAAGCATTGACATAACATTCTTTAGATCTGAAATTGATGATGATATGAGGTCAGTAACTGATTTCATCACCTCCACAAATTTAATATATAAAGATTATAGAAAGACAATGAAATTGTTGATGTCAAATTTTGGGGTGACGGAAGACACATCTGATTGCTTTGAAGGGGTTGCCTCCGTACTGCAAGAAAGAAGGTCACACGATGTTGAAGACAGGCATTGATTTTCGTCCAAAGACTCTGAAGGTATCGCCTCTAAGTTTGAAGGAGTCGCCTCCAAGCTGCTGGAAAGTAGACAAGTTCGGTTTGAGTGGACAATAGGCGCCGGTCTGGCTGTCCACAGCATCTGATGTTGAAGAAAGATTTTTCTTGCAGTGTTTTTCACCCGACTCTGTTGGTTCTATGCCTGGGATCTGTGTGTGAGTATTGACATTTTAGGACTTTGATTTCTCTAATTCGTGGTTGACAAATTTTTTTCCTCTGACTATTCCATTGGGTGTTTGACCCGGATTTTATTCTCTGATTGGTCACTTTACCAAACAGTTTAATTTCATTGGTTTGAACAGTTCTCTCTCTCTCTCTCTCTCCCTCTCTCTCTCTCTCTCTCTCTCTCTCTCTCTCTCTCTCTCTCAGTCATCTCTCTCTCTCTCTCTCTCTCTCTCACGATTCTTGTTGAGAGAGCCAAATCTCTCATAATGTGTGTTAGTAAAGGTTAATATTCTTTTCTGTTTTTGAATGATTTAACTTTTCACGGTTGTGTAGCCTTATTAGTTAACATGATCATGGTTCTCACCCGACAACATCTCTGTGCTGGACCGAGACAGCAGATGGTTCCAGAGAGGGGTGAAGGAGGCCATCTACATCGCGGCCGCCAAGCCCACTCAACCGGGACCGTGGGAGACACACCTTGCCCGCAGCTTATTCGTCCCTGGTTCAGTCATGCGACGTGGGTGCAGCTTTGATCTGTACTCACGATCGTGTGCACTGAACCGCCAGTTGCTTCACAGCAGACGACGCTGATGAAGGGAGCGCGAAGACCCCGAAAGCTCCGGGGTGAGCCTACATTTTTGCTGAGTGAAACTTTTAAAATTCGTTTCATCATGATCATGTTTGTTTGACTATTTATAAACTTGTGCTGTTTTGTTAGGTTAGAGAGCCTTATTGCCAGGTAATTTGATTGAGGTTTTTGGGTTTGAAAGGACGAGACGCTTTAATTGAATAGCTGAATTAACCACGAGTTCTTGGCCACTTGATAAGTTTAGAGAGGTGAGCTGTAGTGGACAGTTGCCTAAGGGTATGAACAAAAGTAGGCCTTCTTAGCGGCCTTTTGTATTGGCTGCTATACTACTGCTAAGGTGGGGGCGAGGTCCACTTGTGGAGTAGGGCCTTTGTCAAAAGGGATGGTCGTCGTCTAAATGAAGGAGTTCATTGAGACTAGGAATGTGAACTGAAACATGTGCTTTATTTTTGTTTAATGTTAGAAAGTCATACTGTTAGTCTGTCTTTATGTGTGTTGGTAATTGTCGTGTATTGAATGCTATTGACGATGTTATTTGGGATTATCTTGATTGACTGAATCAAGGGAAGGTTAATAAGACACGAGGATAGATGTAAAGATTGTTGAAGTTAATCTGAATTTCAGATAGTGATAATTTTGACTTGGATAGCTTAGGTTTAACTGATGGCGTTAACCGTGTGTATTTTATTAGTCACTGTTCTGGATAGGGTTTTCTCTGTAACTAACCTAGGCAAATCCAAAACAAGGAACTAAACTTGGTATAAGTGATCCTTGAGAGTGTACAGGGATTATCTCCCTTTGATGATAATTAATTTGTTGTTGATTGCTGAGAAAATATCCCTATTATGTTTGTCATTGATTTGTATGTTATTGTTTAAGGATGTTCTTCATAACATTCTTTATTATTCTAGTTCATTGTGAGCCTGTTGTATGCTTGTGTTATGTCATTCTTGTTACAGGTCGCATTGTTGCTAGAGTCCTTTTATATCCTTTTATTTTGTCCTTTTTACTTTTACTTTTATTTCTTTTTGGTAGTTTAGTAGATTCATTAAAGAGTGGAAATTCCAAATTGCTTTCTTTGGTTTGTGTGCACCCGTCAATTCTGAAAGTCTGCCAAACTCTTTCATCCTCTCCAATTCTTTCTTCTTAAAATCCCTCTTTCTATCTTTCTGTCATATCTTGACCTATCTACCCCGAACTCGACAACCTTTTTGTAACTGTGCTACACCACTAGGGTAGGTCTGAAAGATGGTTTACACTAGAAGAAGGTTTGTCACAAGGTGTTGACCAGACACGTTTGACTCGTTTCACTGCAGATGCATAATCAGCGGTGACAGTGGATTTCTTCAGGACATCTTCATGTGATTCAACACTGCCCTGTAGCTTATCTCTTGCTAAGCTTAGGGCTGATGAGTAAACCATGTAACAACATGACTTAATCTCACCAGCCAAAGCTCTGATTTTGTATTCAGGGCATCCGAAGAATGACGAGAAATGGTCCCCTGAGCAGTTGATGCATTTTAATGGATTACTGCATGAGCTCCTTTCAAGGCCAGACTGGCCACATTTGCTGCAGGTCGGCTTTGCCCGGCATGAGGATTTAGTGTGGCCAAGTCTGTTACATTTTGTGCAGCAACAAACTCGAGGTACAAAGGTATGCACCTCAAAATTTGTAGATGGAAGTGTGGCCAAAGAGGAAGTGACTTTGACGGCCCTAGAATCAGCTCCATCCTTGGCTTTGAGCTTTCTTACATCTTTGACGTCAGGGACTTCATTCTTGAGGTCCGACATGTTGACGTCAAGGGGGATGGGCTTAATCACCCCCTCTGTCATTACCTCTGGGATGTGGCATTTTATCAAAATGCCCGCCAAATCAGTGGTGTTGGCGAGGGTGTTTTGCACCTTGGCGGAGATGCACCCTATTAACCACTTACCAGAGGACAGCTGCTTCTGGTAGGCTATGGGCCCGATGGTGTTGGTCCACAGCTTCTTGCTGAGCAGTCCAATGCTAGCCATGGTGGCTGAGCCTTTTTTCGTATCCTCCAGAATTACTGGAAAATCTGAGGATGGAGGGTTTGACTTGGATTCAGACCCCAAGACATTGGGTTCGAAAAGATCTTTTTCTTTTTCATTCTTGAAATAATGCTGAAGTCGTTTTAACAACACTTTCTTTTTCCCTTGATCCGGAAGTCTGCATTCATTTAAGATTTGTTTCAATTGCAATACGCTCATTCTATTTAAAATGTTTGGGTCTTCAGAAATATTGGAAACATGAATTTCAGGAGCCATGATTTTAATTTTTGAAAATAAAATAACAATTAATATTCACCAAGAAACGTGTTGGTGTTGGAATCACATGTTTGTCCAGTATTTCGACCACGCTTACCCTATATAACACTTTTTTTTAGGGGAAAGAGAAGACACAAACGTCAAATCGTGGTCGCATCATATCAGACCCCTCGTAGTTACGTCACACTGCAGAAAACATCAAGAATGACGCCCAAAGCACAACAAAGAAGACGACTCAGAAGCTTTCAACTTAGAAAACATGAAACACCATCCACCACATTCCACAACAGACGGAGAAGAAGAAAACAGACAAGCCTTGATTCACGCGCAATCACCAAAAAGCATTATCAACGTGGGACCACCGCTGTGTGTGTTGTGATTTAGAGTACTTGAGGTAATTTGCTACATGGGTACATCAATATATAATGTCGTGAAAAGGGTGCCATACGCTTATTTTTGTCCATACATGAATAAAAGTTATATCACAATAAAATTCAACCTTTCTGCTTTTAACATGCACAGTTTGAAAATTGTCATCAGTCACGTCATTTTCTCAACGTCATCAATAAAGCCATGTTTGCAGCTGAGTCTGTTTGAAATGTATCTGACAAAATAGCGAATTTATTTCTACACATTTACAAGTCTGAAATTTACAAACGAGTTGGCAAAAATTTATACGCATTTGGATTCTGTTTATGGGTGACCCCCTGTGTCCTGTTGCATAGTTTTTTGTGTGCGTATAAAGCTTTCTGAAACTGGGAAAAAAACTGACTTTGAAGACACTAGCTAGAAAACGTGATTATTCAGTCATGAAAGAACCAACATTTATTTGGATGGAATCAGAAATTCCATTCATTTATGTACCCTCTATTTAGTAAATCGCCAGAATTCTGCGACAAATCTTTGCCCTGAAAACTGATCCAGAAGATACCCTACTTATGAAACATGCTAACTAAATTTTCTCCCAATTAATGGACTATATGATCCCAAATTATTTTGCAAAGTGATCACAAAAGACGAAACATGTATATTGTTATGGCATCCCCATCAAGCCGTAATATCAGAGTAGGTGTCCCTGTCATTGTTGACATTATGCATGACAAGTAGGCAATCTCTGCTCATTAATAGGTGGAAACCATTTTTCACAAACTGATGAACCACGTACATGAGCAGCGCTCAGCCATCGGCACTAGTAGAACCTGGCTACTTCATGAAGACGCTAGTCCTCTCAAGGTCAAGGTCACTATGACCTACCCTGATAAGTAAGATGTCCAAGTTCTTCCCCACTCACTACCCAGACCCAATTTTGGATTATTCTTGTTTTTAAAAGAGAAGTTAGAAAAACGAGAAAATTCTCCTGTCCAAGTCCTACAGACCACTCAGTTGCTGTTTTACAAAAGTAAGGACTTTATTTATTGATGGGCCCACTTAGATCCATATAATATCACTGTCTTTGTCTCTGTCTCAACAAAAAAGGTTTCAGGAGCAGAACCAGAGATGACAGCGAAGGAAAGAGTGGAGAGTTTATACTCATTCCTATCAGAGATTTGTGACCAGTGCAGATAGTGCAGAAGTGGCCTGATAATGTTCATACTTAGAAGACTGAAGGACTAATCGGGCAGCATTGTTTTGAATTCTTTGGAGGCGACTGAGAAGATACTTTGGAAGGCCAGCAAGGAGAGAGTTGCAGTAATCGATTTTAGACAAAACACAAGCACATACCAAAGTGTTCGTGGCATCAGTACATAGATAGTAGCGAAGAGAACTTATTTTGCTGAGCTCAAGACATGCAGATCGACAAACATTTGAGACATGTTGTTGGGGGGAGAGGGCCTGATCTAACGTGACTCCGAGACTGCGAAGAGAGGGGGACAGAGAGACAGGAGTGTTGTTGATTGTAGCAGAATCTGGAAGAGATGGATGGCCAAGTAATCTCTTTGGACAGGCTAACATAAGTTCAGTCTTGTCTTCGTTCAACTGCAGTTTATTAACAGTCATCCATGTTTTGATATCTGCTATGCATTTCTGTGTCCTTGATACTAGCGCGCCCATCTACTTCGGCAAGAGAGGCTGACTGATGGATCTGAGCATCGTCAGCAAATCTCTCGTGGGACAATGCATACTTACTAATGACATTCAGACACAGGAGCAGCATACAGTACAAAAAGAATGGGCCCCAAGACAGAGCCCTGGGGAACACCAAAGGAGAGGTCTGAAGGCTCTGAGTATCTACCATTCACACAGACAGTCTGTGTGCGATGTTTCAGGTATGACTCAAACCATGAAAGAGCAGGACCCCGAATGCCAAAAGAGTCATGGAGTCTATGAAGGAGGGTAGAGTGGTCTATTGTGTCAAAAGCAGAACTGAGGTCTAATAAAGCCGGAAAAGATACTTTGTTGTCATCAAAAGCAAGGAGGATGTCGTTTACAATATTAAGGACGGCTGTTTCAGTGCTGTGACACTTTCTGTACGCGGACTGATGGGAGGAGGAGAAGCAGCCAGACAACATGGAGTCATTAACAACATGGGTAATATATGGTTCTTTACTACTTTGATGAAAATGCGCATGTCTTCTTTTTGCTTGTTTCGTTTGCTGACTTATTTGATTCTAAGCAAATGAATATGTAGTATCCTGATGCAGTCTGTCATTCACCAAACGTATTACCTGAAATATTTTAAGAACACGCTTTAATATCTAGCTTGTTGATGGTCTTTTCTTGTATTGTAATTATGCGGTGTTTGGACATTATTAAAGATTTTTTTTAAACCAAACTCCAAACCTCTAACAGCACTATTTGATCAGCTTTTGATTGCCACCCTCACCAACGGTCCGCTTAGTCTCCCCATTACAGTAAAATGAGCCATAAGAATGTGTAAAGGAGCAGAGAAAGATTGAGAAGGTCATAGAGAGATAGAAACAAATGACGGTGGTGCCTGGAATAACAGAGAGAGAGGGGGGGGTGAGGGGGAGAGGGAGGGAGGTGAAGGAATGAAAGAGGGGAAAAAAACAAGTAGAAAAAGAATTGGCTTTGGTCGGAAAATATTGACATCTTCTTAGACTTTTATTGCATTCATGTTCTAATTACCTACAGCATTATATTTGTCACAACGTTCTTACCGATTTTTATTTCTCGTTCAATACTGGCGTCTTTCGTTTTGTTTTTGTTTTTATTTATTTAATGCTGTTATGCATTTAACGTTAACAGTTTGCACACATACGCACGCACACATGCGCACACGCAGACACATACTCACACACAAGCACACACACACACTCTCTCTCTCTCTCTCTCTCTCTCTCTCTCTCTCTCTCTCTCTCTCTCTCTCTCTCACACACACACACACACACACACACAGACACACACACACACACACACACACACACACACACACACACACACACACACACACACGCACACACATACATACATACATACACAGTATACATACACACACGCGCGCGCGCACACGCTCACACACACGCACACACGCACACACACGCGCACACGCACACGCACACGCACACGCACACGCACACACACACACACACATATATATATATATATATATATATATATATATATATATACATATATATATATAGAGAGAGATACAGAGATATATATAGATACAGAGAGATGTGCGTGCGCGCGTTTTCGTTTTTTGTATATTTGTCTGTACGTTTGTCTGTCTGTTTCTCTGAACTCATTCAGTTCTGAGTTTCTTTCTTTTAATCAATAGCGCATGTGCACAAGCATATGCACACAGACACGCATTCGTGCGCCCAATAAGACACATGCTGACACGCACACACGCGTACAAAATCACACAACCGGCTACACACAGACATGTGCATACACACATCTATTATTTGACATAAAAATCAATGCTTATTCTTTGAGATAATTATAGACACGAACCAATAGCCTCAGTTTGGTGCATAGTACTTATGTTCATTGATTCAAGACAATGAAATGCTTACAGCAAGCAATTAGTGCACCTACATTGATTTTACGAGAGAGAGAGAGAGAGAGAGAGAGAGAGAGAGAGAGAGAGAGAGAGAGAGAGAGAGAGAGAGAGAGAGAGAGAGAGAGAGAGAGAGAGAGCGGTGGTCGTGAAGGTGGTGGTTGTATGTGGTTATGTAAGCCTATTATATGTGACTATGTCTAAGCGTGCATGAAAGGCCGCATTTGCGTTCGTGTATGTGTGAGCGCGCTCATGTTTTATGTGAATTGTATGTGGTGCGTACGTACATGTGTGTAGGTAGGCATTATATGATTACGATAGCATTATTGTGTGTGTGCTTTTTATAGCTATTCGCGCGCAAGTTTGTGGTGATGTGCACACCATATAGACCATAGCCCATAAATTGAAGTGTGTACAATAATGAACTTTCAACTGACATTAAGCGCATTGTGAAATGGAACTCGAATTCTGCGGTGTTGAGTTTTAATGACCTTAAGTAAACGTTGAAATCATTGTAATTTAACATAATTAGTGAATATTAAATTTTCGTTAGGTTCAGCTGCAATCTTGAAAACATATTCAAGCCATTAAATATCGTAGAAAGATGTTAGCAAAATATGTAATTATAATGAATGCTAATCAATGTGTTTGTACAGATTTGCTATTTACAATAAATGTACACTAAACATTCAACACAAAGAAGAAGAAGAAGAAGAAGAAGACAAAAACAGTCATAGCATAAATAGCACGTGTTAAAATAATTGTGCAATAAAATAAAAACAATGAAACAAAACTAAACTAAACTGACAACAAACAAACAACTACACGACAAGTGTAAAGTGACGTTATTTTATTCACAAGAGATAAAACAAAAGTACTGGATATTTCGGCGAATGCGCCTTTAAATCAAGCAAAATTCACTCAATGTCTTGTAAACGTTTTAAACAAGGCCATATGTATGTAATGCAATCAACTGACTGTTGTTCTGCCAGGCTTTAAATGCGCTTTAAATCTTTTTTTGAGTTTGTTGGTGGTGTTTTTTTGGTTTTTTTTAGAAGACACCTGATTTCATTTTCTAAAATAATTATAACAGCAACAACATCAGCTACATCCGCATCACTGCCACCAACGCCACTAATAACATCAACAAATATTGTTATGAATATGTCGCTCCACCCAACCAACTCAATGACTAATAACAACATTGTAACCTCTCCCACGAACATTTCCGCTCTGTTCCCACTTTTCGGCTTCTGGCAAAACTTCTCCGTACCAGACGACTGCATTCTCTTGACTCTGGACGTTATTCAAAGCCTTCCTGAATACGATCCTAACAGAATTGTCAACGCAGATCAAGGCCGCACGGTTATGCAAGTCAAACACGTCATGCTTCTGACGTTATTTTTCATCGGAACCCCCGCAAACCTTATCAACATGCTAGTATTTTATAAACAGGGCGTACTAAAAGATCGAGTTACATTGTGTCTGTTCTCTCTTGCATTCACGGATTGTTTTAACATGGTTTGTGTCATATCCTTTCAAGTGGAGGAAATGTTCTTCAACTTTCATTTCAGGAAAGGGGCAGGTTCTCATTTATCATGGATTGCTAATAATAATCTGTTAGTTTTGTACAGTACTTATTATGTTTCTCCCATCTTGTCATCTATCATTGCTGTGGAAAGATGCTTGTGTGTCTTTAACCCTTTAAAATCTCGCACTCTTATGCGAACCCGAACCATGGCTGCTATCATTTTTGTTGTCTACGTTTCAGTCTATTCTCTCGGCTTTGTTATATTTATTCGCATTCGTGCCGGTTGTCTCTACGATCCCTTACGCCACACACGAATTCGTTACTCCTTTGAAAGCAAGTTCTACAAAGATAACAAAGACTTGATCCGCGTTATGGATGGGGTGGTTTTTGGGGTTGGCATACTCTGTGGAACCATGATCGTAGCCACTGTTTCAACAGTCCTGACAATTATCAAACTTCGCCGAATCGAAGAATGGCGCTCCAGAACTTCGTCCTCTTCTTCTTTTTCAGTTAGAGACGTGGCTTTGACTACCATGCTTGTCTATAGTTCTATCCTGTTCATAATTTGCGCTGCTCCATATGCTTTGTTCTCTGCCTTTAAGCAATTTTTCCCTGAGGTAGAGTACGGACGGAAAGAGCACAACTTGTACATGTCGTGTATATATATTGGTGAAACATTTCTGTTAATAAAGCCTTGCTCCAACATATTTGTCTACTACACAATGGGAAGCCGCTTTAGGGAAACGTTGTGGAGCGTATTCAAAAGAAAGAACTGGAAATGTCATAATTAACTCGGCAAACTCTGTGTGTGCCAATAATGATTGCAATGATTGTTCGCATATATTGCCGTAATTACTGGGAGAAACTGAAAACGAGGACATAGTAGTTTCATCATCAATTGAATCGATTGACTTTTCAACATGATTTGGATGATGATTGGGATAAACTGAGTCATCATGCATGTTAATCATAGGAATACACTTAATACTCAAATTTATATTAATTTAACTATTTATGACCAAATAGGCAACATTTTTTGCAGACTTGATCGAGTGTCGTTGGAGACAGGAAGATCTTGCAAACAACGTCTCTTCCGGTCTGATGATCTGCCCTTCCAGAGGCCCAGTCAGCCGTCAACAGTCAATCCCTTTTTCACTCTATTTGGTGACTTGGACAATCTTCGGATAAACCATTTTTAAATCTTCGGATAGACCATTTTTCTCTGGTCATGGACATAATCTTGTGTATGTGTGTGTATGGGGTGTGTGTGTGTGTGTGTGTGTGTGTGTGTGTGTGTGTGTGTGTGTGTGTGTGTGTGTGTGTGTGTGTGTGTGTGAGAGAGAGAGAGAGTCTGTGTGTGTGTAAAGGTGTGCGTACATACGTATGTGTGTGTGTGTGTGTGTGTGTGTGTGTGTGTGTGTGTGTGTGTGAGTGTGTGTGTGTGTGTGTGTGTGAGAGAGAGAGAGAGAGAGAGAGAGAGAGAGAGAGAGAGAGAGAGAGAGAGAGAGAGAGAGAGATATGTTCAGTGATCAATACATTTCTTTCTGTTTCTTTCAGTTTGTAAATAATTGCTTAAATCGGCGAATTTTTGATCTTGCATAACTCCAAAGCGCCAACAGAATGTCTTCATATTTTCAGGATGTACTGAAAAATGAATTGCCAACATTTCCTATATAAATCCAAACCGGAAGTAACAACCGGAAGTATCCCAGCTAGAGTCAGAGAGCTATTGGTTATCTCACAAAATATCCCAAACCGGAAGTGACCTCACAAAACCAACTTTTAGATATTATAGAGTAATGTAGGGTCTGTGCGCTTGTCGTGTCTGTGCGCCAAGTCCCGTTAACACAGCTAGAGATAGTCATAACCACGTGTCAGAGCGTCACAATCTCCGCCATAACCCACGTGTTGCTTCATTCAAGACGGGGTGATGACGCTGTGAATCTGCCGGCGTGAAGAGGGCCGTTGGGTTTCAGCCATTGTTATTAACAGTTTCATTAACGCACTTGACTGAAGGCAATAGTCGCCACCATCTAATTTGATTCGTACTGAACATTTCCTGTCACCAAATCAAAAGTTACAATGCACAATTATCTTGTGGTTGACGGCAAACATACATGGACTTAACTAACGAACACTGGAGGGGTTGGCGCAAATACCAAACAAAAAAACCGTCATTTCGACTGAAGCGCCAACCAGGATTTTGAGAGTAGCGCTTCATCCTACACCAAAATATTATTGTCGGGTTGGCGCGCTTACTTTTTTGCCTGTCAGTTACACTACGTTCTTACTACTGCAAGTAGATCTAGGCTAGACGGTAATGTTTTGTGAGTAGCATAAATCATCTGTTGTATGGTTTAAAAAAGTAGGTCTACATAATAATATCAAGATGCAGTCAGAAAAGACCAATCTGGAAAAAAAGAACTCTTATATAGAACCATTATATATGGGTATAGACTCTGTGTGTGTGTGTGTGTGTGTGTGTGTGTGTGTGTGTGTGCGTGTGCGTGCGTGTGCGTGCGTGTGCGTGTGCGCGCGTGTGTGTGTATGTGTGTGTGTGTGTGTGTGTGTGTGTGTGTGTGTTCTACCTGCAACAGCAAGAGAGAGAGAGAAAACATTTTTGTTGAGACAGAGACAGTGCTATTATCTGGATCTAAATGAATAAAGTCCTTACTTTTGTAAAACAGCAACTGAGTGGTCAATTTACATGAAACATTTACATGACTGTAAACCACCCTTCTTTGATAACCACATACATTTTCAAGCGTTTTGGCTGTGATTCAAGTATTGTTGGTACTCATGACAGAAAGAATGCGTTGATCTGTGAAATCAATGCTTTTTGTAGGACTTGGACAGGAGAATATTCTCGTTTTTTGAACTTCTCCTTTAGAAACGAGAATAGCCCAAAACATGGGATCAAATTGGGTCCGGGTAGTGAGTGGGGAAGAACTTGGACATCTTACTTATCAGGGTAGGTCATTGTGACCTTGACCTTGAGAGGACTGGCGTCTTCATGAAATAGCTGGTTTCTAGTCGTGCCGATGGCTGAGCGCTGCTCATGTACGTGGTTTATCAGTTTGTGAAAAATGGTTTCCACCTATTAATGAGCAGAGATTGCCTACTTGTCATGCATAATGTCAACAGTGACAGGGCCAGTAGTATTGTACAAACAGAATAAAATCACTTCTGGTTCTCTAAATCCTGCAGTGAAACAAATTTTTAAACTGGATCACCAGACACCTGCTCTGATATTACGGCTTGATGGGGATGCCAATACAATAGACATATGCTTCGTCTTTTATGATCACTTTGCAAAAGAATTTGGGGTCGTATAGCCCATTGGGAGAAAATTTAGTTAACATGTTTCATAAGTAGGGTATCTTCTGGATCAGTTTTCAGGGCAAAGATTTGTCGCAGAATTCTGGCGATTTACCAAATAGAGGGTACATAAATTAATGGAATTTCTTATTCCATCTAAAGAAAAGTTTGTTCTTTTATGACTGTGAATAATCACTTTTTCTAGCTAGTGTCTTCAAAGTCAGTTTTTTTCCCAGTTTCAGAAAGCTTTATATACGCACACAAAAAACTATGCAAAAAGACACAGGGGGTCACCCATAAACAGAATCCAAATGCACATACATTTTCACCAACTCTTTTTTAAGCTACAGACTTGTAAAGGTGTAGAAATAAATTCGCTATTTTGTCAGAGCCATTTCAAACAGGCTCAGCTGCAAGCATGGCTTTATTGATGACGTTCACAAAATGACGTGACTGATTACGTAATTTTCAATTCAAACTGTGCATGTTAAAAGCAGAAAGGTTGGATATTATTGTGATAAAACTGTTATTCATGTATGGACAAAAACAAGCGTATGGCACCCTTTCCAAGACAATATATATTGATGTACCCATGTACCTGTATGTGTGTGTGTGTGTGCGTGCGCGTGCGTGCGTGCGCACGTGCGTGTTGTCACCTGCAACAGAAATATAAATAACAGAGAGGGAGCGAGAGAGAGAGAAAGAGAGAGCGAGAGACAGAGCTCTTATATAAATATGCGTGTATATATGTGTGTGCGCGCGTGCGTTTTGTCATCTGCAACAGAGAGAGAGATAACAGACAGAGAGAGAGGGGCAGGCAAACAGACATTCTGTGTTGAAAATTCCGTTTATTTAGATCTATTCATTTCAAAACTAATTTCTGCCTCCTTCACTTTTCCTGTTAATCTTTTATGTGTGAAAATAGAAAGCCAGTGTACAAGATGTTTATTTTTTAGACCTGAAATCTGCTTAATTATGTAAACAAAGAACTTAGGACACTTAGCGCGATAGCCCACGTGACATAGCGCAACAGTATTTATTGTTTGTGCTCAAGCCACAAACCTATAACTCACTTTGTCGGTCGGTCGGTCGGTCTGTCTGTCTGTCGGTCGGTCCAAAATTGTCGCACTTCAAATCGAGGCTACACTTCAAATTGAGGCCGCTCTTTAAAATGATGTATTTTAAAAGCGCACAAAATAATAAACATACGTGATACAGACACTACAACAGACACGACGAGTATGCGGTGCTTCTTTTGATGAGCATAAGTAGGATACTTAGTTTTAAATGTTTTCCAAAAGATATAAAAAGTTACGAAATGGTGCAGAGATAACATTCTGGTTTACAGATTAAAATTATTGAAAAGCCAGGGGAGGTGACTCATGATTGGAGTGGTAAAAATAGACCGCGTGCCACAAACTATATGTTTTACCAGCCGCCGTGGTGTAGTGGTTAGCGTCGCGGACTACTGGCTGGGAGGTCTGGGGTTCGAATCCCATCAGAGGTGAGGGTTTTTTCGGTCCTGGACCGACTCCTACCCAGAGTGAGTGGCTATGGGCTCAATGGGAAGACTGAAACCACACAGTCGAGTTTCATCCGCTTAACGGATGCGATTCTGAGAGTGTTGCTCTAATTTCAAGACCAACACTGCAGGTGTCTGTAGTTCTCGGGCCTGGTTAACGCCGGGATATCATTATGAAAGGAAGCGTAGAGTACAGCCCTGCCATGCAGTCTCAGACCGATACGGAACTCCATAGTATCATCATCATCATCGTTATCATCGGCCTCATTTTCCATCAATCATAAAATTAAAAACAATGTCTCAAATTCTGTGGCTTTGCATGCCCTGCTCTCATGGTGACCTCAGTTTCGGTTTCCAATCCAGTCTATGCCTTGGTGCGTTCGGGTCAAAGTCATTGGGGATCAGTGTGTTCTGGGGAGCTGTCGGTGGACGGTCGTGGTGGCGCCCTCGGAGGAGGACCTCACTCACGCTGGCTCCGCGACTAAGAGAATAGTGTCGTCAGTAGGGGGCTTAGTAGGTGGTGTCCTGAACAGGCTCCACTGAACTCCACCGAAGTGACTCAGCAGAAGTGCAGTGTCTCCTCGGTTGGTTGCCTCCTGACGGCCTAACATAAATTCTCTCCCCTTGGACTGCTGGTCTCGGTTTCTGCGACTTGAACAAACCCGGGTGTAGCTGCGAATTGGGATTCGGAACGAGCGGCGTGGGAGCAACGCCACTGTACAGCCCAGAAGATGGGACAGCAAAAAAAAAAACAAAAAAAAAAACTCACTTTGTCGGTCGGTCGGTCGGTCGGTCGGTCGGTCTGTCTGTCTGTCGGTCGGTCCAAAATTGTCGCACTTCAAATCGAGGCTACACTTCAAATTGAGGCCGCTCTTTAAAATGATGTATTTTAAAAGCGTACAAAATAATAAACATACGTGATACAGACACTACAACAGACACGACGAGTATGCGGTGCTTCTTTTGATGAGCATAAGTAGGATACATAGTTTTAAATGTTTTCCAAAAGATATAAAAAGTTACGAAATGGTGCAGAGATAACATTCTGGTTTACAGATTAAAATTATTGAAAAGCCAGGGGAGGTGACTCATGATTGGAGTGGTAAAAATAGACCGCGTGCCACAAACTATTGCGATTTCGCGCTTGTTAAGGAGCATCTTTGCAACACTTCCGATATGAAACTGAGCCAACTGCAAGTGGGGACAAATTTTTTTGCCAACTTTCAAGTTTATTTACTCAAAACCACTTGATAAATGCATATGATATTTTGAGTGTGTCATAATAGGTTGGTTTCCAGAGAGAGAGAGAGAGAGAGAGAGAGAGAGAGAGAGAGAGAGAGAGAGAGAGAGAGAGAGAGAGAGAGAGAGAGAGAGAGAGAGCAAAATGACACTGACGTCATTGCTGTCTTACTCCATTACTCCAGGCTAATGTCAACAAATGCTAAAAGCCATTTGACCAAAGGGCCACCCCTCCCCTCACCCTCTTTTGTCTGTTTTGTGTTTGTGTGCATTTAGTTCTTCTAATCATTTATGTGTATTTAATTACTTATTATTTGTTTCATTAGTAAAAAAAAAAAAAAAAAAGTTATATATTATATTTATATAAATCATATTTTCTAACTTGCTTTGGCTTGGCTGTGCGCACGACCATCGTTTTTCTTGTTCTCCAACATCGGCAGAATCTTCAACTTGATGAAGGAGGCCGATCAACGGGAAGAAGAAGAAGAAGAAGAAGAAGAAGACAAAGAAGAAGAAGAAGAAGAAGAACATGCTCATGTAAACGAGCAAATCAACAGAATGATTAGATAACAAGAAAGAAAAAAAACACAACAAAGCAAAACAACAAATCAGCATGATCCGGGGTCCTGTGTTCAATAACGGATTCAACAAATGGTAAAAGATGAATTTACAGTTACAATCGTCCTTTGAATCAATGCATATCATAACTGTGTCTTGTGTTGTTGCTTTAAATAATATGTTCCTAATTTAATCTCATGTATCTTAATGTTATTGTGCTTTTTGTGATTGCTTATGTGATATGTTTTAAAATGATTTAATGTTGCACCTGCATGTAATTTCTCTGCTGAGATAATCGAGTGTACTTGACAAACATTTGTCTAACAAAAAGTGCTCCTCACAAAGATACAATTTTGACAAACTTTGTGGTAAACTTTTAGTGGACAAGTGCTATGTTCAGCTCTTTCTCTGTGTGTGTGTGTGTGTGTGTGTGTGTGTGTGTGTGTGTGTGTGTGTGTATTATGTCTAAATTTAAGTAAATTGCAAAAATTTGGAAAGATAATTTAAAAGTGTTTCTCACCATAAACTGACATTTCGCTGTTACTTTTGAATTTTGTGCGGTATTGATTGAGTTTTATGTTTGTGTTGTACTGTTTATTGAATGTGTGTGTGTGTGTGTGTGTGTGTGTGTGTGTGTGTGTGTGTGTGTGTGTGTGTGTGTGTGTGTGTGTGTGTGTGTGTGTATGTATGTGTGTGTGTGCGTGCGTGCGTGTGTGTGTGTGTGTGTGTGTGTGTGTGTGTGTGTGTGTGTGTGTGTGTGTGTGTGCATCCACATACTCACACTCTGTATATAATATATGTATGTGTTGTGTGTGTGTAGGGGGATGGGGGGGGGGGGGGTGTCTGTGTGTGCTTTCTGAAGATGACGATACTTATGATCATTGTGATAATTATGGTCATGATTTCATCACGGTGATAAACTTGTTTTTCCATGCCAATTGTTTTAGGGATATATTATGATAATTATCCCTCCTTCTCGATCATCATCATCATCATCAATGACATCATCAATGACATCATCGTCATCATCCTCATCCACCTCATCCTCATAATCATCAATGACATAATCATCATCGTCGTCGTCGTCATCGTTATCGTCCTCCTCCCCTTTCCTCTCCTCCCCATCATCATCATCATCATGATCGTCACCATCCTCAGAATCATCATCATCCCTTCATCATCAACATCAATGGCATCATCATCAGCAGCAGCAGCATGATCATCGTCGTCGTCGTCGTCGTCGTCGCTATAGTCCTCCTCCTCTTTCTTTCCATCCCTATCGTCATCATAATCATCATCATCATTATCACATCATTATTAGTATCATCGTCGTCGCATATGTGTGTGTGTGTGTGTGTGTGTGTGTGTGTGTGTGTGTGTGTGTGTGTGTGTGTGTGTGTGTGTGTGTGTGTGTGTTTGCACAGCAGTAACTGACAAGTAAAAGTCTAACAGTCTACCATGTGCTTTAGCATGTCTTCTTCTTGACTGTACGTGGCCACAATCAACACTTTGATTATTATGCCATCATGGGCAGATAAATCTACAGGAACAATATTTGTTCAAATGTTTACGAAACTTGTCAAAGAAAAGGCCAGGATATATTGATTAAAAGTAAATGCTGCTGATGAAAACAAATGAAATGAAACATAAATCAATTTATAGTGACTGCAAGTGCGCACCATTTTTGTTTGGTTTGGTTTGTGTGGGTTTTAAGCTCTGAAATGAGTATACTGTTTGTTATCTTTATTAATCCCTTCAGGGCTTAAATTATATACGCCCTGTTTGCTTCAGCATTTCTCCAGGCCTTGATGTTTAATAATAATTATGTTACACACTACTGCCTACTCGTTTCTAACATAACTTTACCCATTTTTATTACGCTTATCCCCCTCTTGATCTCCCTTATCAAGGTCGTCTACGACACACACTGACCTCTATCTCACTTTCATTGTGTCACACAACAATGTTGGCATGTTTGGCATCACCTTTTGAATATTAATTAAATAGACGAGCCAGGCCATGGGTTGCTAAGTAACCACCCTCTCCTTTTCATGACCCACATTATTGAAAGGGTTTTGCTTGCTGAAAAAAAGAATATAAAGCATCCTGTGCTTCAAATAATAATAATAATAATAATGGTTATTTATAGAGCGCTTAACTCCCTTTGCAGGGAGCTCAAAGCCCTGAACAAAGGCCTACACACTAACATACACATTAAAGACAAGACAAGAATAAAAGAATAATCAACATGAAGACAAGTATCAATGAATATAAACATTACAAATTGATAGTAGCCGTTGTTTATAGTTATACGCAATCATTTCATTCATTATTTCTAATTGGAGAGGTGTAAAAATGGGGAAATAGTGCATTTTGGGCATACTAACTCTTTCATTACGGCTTCATGGTGCAAGCTGACATTAACCATATTCTCTGCCTGTCCCCAATGTCTACTACGGGCTTTTGATGTCATTGATTTGATTATGTCATAACTGTCGCTGTCATAGCCCTGTAATGATAGTGTTTCTTTGCATAAAACAAACAAATCTTACCTGGTAAGATGTTTGTTGTAGATTCCACCGAATCTGTAGTGTAGTCTGGCACGGTGCAATATGCTATATCACCTTACCGCCCGCTTCCAGTCTTGAGAGTGCAAAGAGTAAACACTGATCACAATTTATTTTTATCTTTTTCAAGGGGTGGGTAAACATTTTTGGGAAGGGCATATTGCACCGTGCCAGACTACACTACAGATTCGGTCGAATCTACAACAAACGTCATCTTACCAGGTAAGATTTGTTTGTTTTATACAATTCCACCTCATCTGGTTTCGTCTGGCACATGGTGCCTATGCTAATTTAGAGAAACAGTGTTTACTATTTGCCTGTAGCTTCTTCTTTTTTCTCTTTAAAAGGGTTAACACAATTAGTTTCTGATTTATGTCGCTCATGTGGCCTGTCCGAAGTTTCTGTTGCTTGTCAGGCATGCTTATGTCGTTCTTGTAGAACTTGGTAAACATAGACATGTTCGTCCTACCTTCTGTCATCGAGAGGACATTTATGGGCATGTGCAGCTTTGCTGCTGATGCACTGGCACATATAATGCTATGTGGGATGAACACGTAATTATTTATTGATTGTGTGTCCATGCCTGTCTTAGTAAAGGTCTTTCATATTTAGCAACCTTGTGTCTCAAAGAATATAATTATTGTCATGTCCCATATCATAGCACTACATTGTATGGAGCGTGTAAGCCCATGAGCAATTATCTTTACTAAGAATTGTTTTCTGCTTTGTAGTTTTCCAACATTGGTTGAATATGTCCAATTGTCACAATAGACTTTACATTGATTCAGTATCATAGCATTTAGTTAGCCCCACCTCGCAGTTCACGTAGACATTAAATTTAGTAGGCCTACATAAAACCATGAGGTACTAAAGCATAATTATGCAGTTTGAAACATTATGCATTTAGATCAGACATAATGAAAGGGATAAGCTCTACCACTATATTAATGTGAATGAGGTGAGGATCTCAGTTTTCACCCCTTGGTCCGTGACCTCTCTTGCTGCTGTTACTAGCTCCAAAAACACGGCCCCTGTCATTCTTGCTTCTTGCATCCTTCACTTTGAAGCTAGTATACGAATGCAGCCGTCAAAGTTTGTTTTGAGATAATGACTCTAGCCTGTGCCCTAGTATAAACCTATGCTACTGGCCCTTTCCCCCTACTGTAAAGGAGGGAAGAAACCTCTGTTTTTTTAAAAAGACATGGTAAGAATTGGGGAGATAATTAGATAGGAGAATAGGCTAGCTACTGCAAATATGTCGGTTGCGTTCACATAGGCTATACTTACGCTTTCTGTCTCTGAAGCAGGTTGACATTTAAGAGATTTTGTACATCCACAGTAATAATTGCCTGCTCATTTCAATTTAGTACTATGTACTTCCGCCCTGAGTCGTTTTGGGTCCTAAATGGTTGCATGATTATTGTCCGATGTCCTCGTCTAAAACTGGTAGGAGGATAGTTTGTATTGCTTGCTCATAGCAGATTTTGTGTCCATCTGTGTTTGTTTTCCTGTCTGCCCGTGGCAGATCTCTGTATGTGGATGATTTTCTGTCCACCCACGGCAGAATGTCTGTCTGTGGTGATTTTCTGTCTACCCATGGCGGCTTTTCTGTCTGTGGTGATTTTCTGTCTACCCATGGCAGATTTTCTGTCTGCGAGCAGCTGGTTTTGTGTCTGCCTCTGGCGGACTTTCTGTCTACCCATGGCAAATTATCTGTGTGCCTGTGGTCATTTTCTGTCTGTCTGCGGTCATTATCTGTCTGTCTGTGGCAATTTTCTCTCTGCCTGTGGCACGTTATCTGTCTATCTGTAGCAGATTTTTTGTTTCCCTGTGACAAACTTTCTTTCTATGAGAGGCTGATTTTCTGTCTGCCAGAAGCAGATTTTCTGTCTGTAAGCGGCCGATCATCTGTTTGCCTGTGGCTGAGTTTATGTCTGCCTGTGGCTGATTTTCTGTTTACCTGTGGCTAATTTTCAGTCTGCCCGTGGCATCTATTTTGTCTGTAAGCAGACAATCATCTGTTTGCCTGTGGCTACATTTCTGTCTGCCCATGGCAGCTTTTTTGTCTGTAAGCAGACAGTCATCTGTTTGCCTGTGGCTGAAAATCTGTCTGCCTGTGGCTGATTTTCTGTTTGTCTGTGGCTAATTTCTGTCTGCCCGTGGCAGCTTTTCTGTCTGTAAACGGACGGACATCTGTTTGCCTATGTCTGATTTTCTGTCTGCGAGTGGCTGATTTTCTGTCTGCCTGTGGCTAATGTTCTGTTTTTATTTGTCCGGGAAAGAAACTTTAAAGCAGACTTTTGTGTGTGCTTCATATAATGCTTCCAATAATATGCAATATTAAAGTGATTGATATTTGAGATGATTGTTAGTCATACTTATCAATACATCGTGATGATAATTCGGTTTTTGTCATTTCCATCTTTTGACACACTGTCATTTGTGCTGAGGACATAACGAATCCTGCATAAGGGGTATTTGTCACTGTGTGACACATTGAAAAGGCAAGACATTTAAATGTCCTTACACAAATTTGGCTCATATGTCTGCGGAAACTGGAAGTGGGCAGTAAGGTGAGATAGCATAGGCACCATGTGCCAGACGAAACCAGATGAGGTGGAATTTAGACAAGTCAGGTAAGATATACTTATGTGTCTCTAGACCTTTTTTTCAGACTGAGTCTTAGAGATTTCTTTTTCATCTTACAATAATAAAGAAGATAGTTTATCAAATTTTCTCCTGCAGTGAAAGGGGTTAAAATATCAGATAGAAGCATAACACCACTTTCAAGTGATATTTCATCCATTTACCTTCCAAAACAACATAGAGTGTGTATACTTTGCATCAATAGTTTTCTTGCTAGAGTTTTTGTTGTATTTTAAATGATGTATAATTACTGTCCGCAATCAAAAGGTTTTGGTCCTGAAGGGGGTAATCAATGTAATAATGTTGTGTAATGCATTTATTCATCTCTGTTGTCTTACAATTACTGTTTCGTATCAAAATATTTTCAGAATAAAACTGTAGTTTCGATGTTTTCAGCCTCCATTGACATGTGTTTGATCTTGCGGACGCCAATTTGAATAATTAATTATGTCTTCGAAACAATGCAAAATTCGACTTGTCAAATGGCAAAAATGGATTTAGCACACTTAAATCTTTCAGAAATAAAACTATTCAAATACTTTGTCTCAAAAATAACTACTACTCGAAAACTAAGCCCTTTTCTGAGTGTCATCAAAAAGCCTCTAGCTACACCAGGTCGGTATGTAGGTGCATTGGCTTATGGAAATTCCAAACTTTGGTTGCTGGTCAAGGTGAAGGTCAAGTTCACGGATGTACACTAACAAAATTTCTTCTTAAAGCCTTATCTTAGACATCATTGGACTTACATTGTTCGAGCTTGGTATGTAAGTCCACTGTTTTATGGCAATCCTAAACATTTGGTATAAATCAAGGTCAAGATCAAGGACGTACACCTTTTCTAGTCTGTCTTGGAAACTGCAGTGACCATATATTTGACATCGTTGGACTTACAATCCTAAGAACCTGGCTTATGGTAATTCAAACAATTGGGTACCTTTCAAGGTCAAGGTCAAAGATGTGCAAATTGTCTGGGCTGCATCTCCAGAATCTGTGGTCTTCACACTGTTGTATATCGTGAAGCACTGCAGGTCAAGACCAAGGACGTACACACGTGAGAGGTGTCAAAGATGGCCACCGTTAAGATACAGGAGGAGATGAGACAGGGGGACTGGAAGCTTCGGGGGTGGGGAGGTACGGGACGTAACGGGTGGAGCACATATCTGCCGCTCGGCGACATTCTTCTTAATGTTTGTCTTCAAGGTCATTTGGGACTTGTCTCTTTGGTGAAGTTTTGCACACTACCAGTGTTATCTACTTCTTTCTTTCAGTTATAGATCTATGCATTAAAAGTACATTTTGAACAAGGGCGTCGCATGTCCGTCACCAGCAATGCCACGCACTTGTGACACCCCGTAGAGTGTCACATCCTGACACAATATTGGAAGGGATTCTGTCTTCTAGTTCACGAGATACAGCTTGAAGAAGAAACATATAGCGCAAAGAAGGAAATTTCGGTTTTCAAGGTCACACTTCAAGGTCAAGGTCAGCATGGTGATAATTTATGCTCGGATGTTTTCTTCTCTAGGGTATACAGTACCACACACAATCTGAAGCGCTTCTGTCAAGTACAAATGTGGAAATTATGGCTTAAAACCCAATGTGTAGACCCCTACCACGTTCAAGGCCTACCAATCGCCCGGACCGTGACCTTGACCTTGATCGGTATGCCACCATCAGAACGGGCATAAGTCAAATTACCTTCATGCCACATTTGAAGACACTAACACTAACGGTGTGGGAGTTATGCCCCCTGAAAGATTTTCGGTTTTCAAGGTCGTACGCCAAGGTCAAGGTCACGACGGCAATATGGTTTGCGCGGATGCCTTCCTCTCATGGTGACACACCAGCACACACAATTTGACGTGATTCTGTCAACCCGTTCGAAAGATATCCTTGGGACAGGCAGAAGGAGAAAAAAATGACCCTCCGATCGGTATGCCATCATCAGAACGGGCATAAGCCAAACCACCTTCATACCAAGTTTCAACATCCTATGTTGATCGGTGCCCGAGATATGGCTAAAAATAGATTTTCGGTTTTCAAGGTCAAGGTCACGACGGCAAAATGGTTTGCGCCGATCTCTTCCTATTAAGGAGGCACACCTTCACATACAATGTGACGCGATTCGGTCAAGCGGTTTCGGGAGATATCCTTGGGACAGACAGAAGGGAAAAAAAAAAAAGACAAACCAGGGATGGTATTCATGTCGAGATAGCATGAGACTTAGCATGATGCTAACTTAGAAGCTCTTCCAATGTCCTATAGGATTTAATAGGACTTTTGGAAGAGCTTCTAAGTTAGCATCATGCTAAGTCTCATGCTATCTCGACATGAATACCGTCCCAGCCCATCGCAATAGTCCGTCTTGGTGACGGACTAAAAATAGGTTAATATTCGAAGTAGCAAAGTTGCTCATTCTTTCTTCTTCTAACAAGGATAATACAGAGAAAAGAGGAAGGGGCTAGTAGAAGTAAATTGTACAGAACTTAAACGTTTGCGAGTATAGTATCAAAAAGCCTAAATGTCACAAAAGAGTGATTTCTTCGCAGCCTACCAAACCTTGCAAAGAATGAAGCCAACTTTCTCACTTTCCCACCTGCAAGGTGATAAGGTGAGAAGGTGGGAAGTGTTAAGTATGGTAACAGAGGCAGTGAGTGAGTACACAATGATCCCCATCTGTAGTGTAGGTGAAATGGTGGAAGGTGGGAAGTGTTAAGTATGGTAAACAGAGGCAGTGAGTGAGTTCACAATGATCCCCATCTGTAGTGTAGGTGAGAAGGGTGGGAGTAAAAAAAAAAACGGCTTCAGTCAGCTGAGGACTGTGAACTCTATATATAACTTAGTATGAAAAGATGTGAACAACAAAATAAATACTCTGGACTGTAAAAACGAAAAGAGCTGAGGGAGGGACAGAGAGATTAAATGGGAAAAATGAAGAGAGAGGCTATAATTTTTTTTTTTATGTGATGGGAGCTTATTTCTTGTATTAAGTATATTTGTTGAGTACGCGTTGTAAGCCCTGAATTGTTGTCCTCAAGTATGGAATGATTGTTTTTGTAGCGTTGTAAGCCCTGAATTGTTGTCCTCAAGTATGGAATGATTGCTTTGTAGCGTTGTAAGCCCTGAATTGTTGTCCTCAAGTATGGAATGCTTATTTTGTAGCGTTGTAAGCCCTAAATTGTTGTCCTCAAGTATGGAATGATTGCTTTGTAGCGTTGTAAGCCCTGAATTGTTGTCCTCAAGTATGGAATGATTGTTTTGTAGCGTTGTAAGCCCTGAATTGTTGTCCTCAAGTATGGAATGCTTATTTTGTAGCGTTGTAAGCCCTGAATTGTTGTCCTCAAGTATGGTATGATGATTATTTTGTAGCGTTGTAACGCCCATGAATTGTTGTGAATGACTCAAGTATGGAATGCTTATTTTGTAGCGTTGTAAGCCCTGAATTGTTGTCCTCAAGTATGGAATGCTTATTTTGTAGCGTTGTAAGCCCTGAATTGTTGTCCTCAAGTATGGAATGACTGTTTTTGTAGCGTTGTAAGCCCTGAATTGTTGTCCTCAAGTATGGAATGATTGTTTTGTAGCGTTGTAAGCCCTGAATTGTTGTACTC
>JAGGCT020004116.1:0-21725 GCA_017654935.2 Phymorhynchus buccinoides
TCTAGATCAAAGGTCAAGGTCCCTGGAAGCCGAAATGCTGCCGCGCCCTCTGCAGATTTACGTGTGAAGGAGGGATCTAGCACGCGCAAATTTTGCTGGCGGATAGTCACTTAAGCTATCATAGACCAAGCTCAAAAATAAGGTCAGAGGTCAAAGGTCAAGTTACTGAGGCAAAATGCTACCAGCACGGTAACGTTTGAACCTAGGACGCTCACCTTTTGCATGCGTTAGGTACTAAAAATATCTAGACCACGTTCGAAAATAAAGGTCATATAGGTCAAAGGTCGTCATTGGAGCTTGAAAATGGATAGGTACGAAGAATATCTAACCAAGTTCGAAATAAGGTCATTTGTCAAGGTCAATGTTAAGAATCAGCTCCCTCCGCTGTTCCTTGGTGAATTTGGCCAATCAGCTACAGAAAAGGTAATCGGAGAGGAGCGATTGGGCCCTAACCCTAAAGCGTCACCCTGGAGCGGAGGGAGCTTATCTAACATTAGCCGTGAAGGTCCAGGTCCACTGAAGCCGAAAATGCTGCCAGGGCCACGATAACGTTTGAAAGCGGTAGGGAGCCTAAGGAACCGCTCAATTGTATCGGGGTAGGTACTAACCATATTAGGGCACGTTCGAAATGAAGGTCATAGATCAAAGGTCAAGGTGCATTTTGGATGAAAATTGCTTCGCAAGCACCTGGCCCATAATGTTTGAACGAGGGAACCTGAGCGCTCGAATGCTGCTGCCGGATAGGTACTTAGGTATATCTAGGTCAGTATTGAGACATGAAAATCAGTGGTCAAAGGTCAGGTCAGGTTCGTTTACCAGCTGAGAGGATGAAGCACGCAGCCGAAATACTGCCGTTCGGCTGGTGATCTAGCATCTTATAGTCGCTCTAGTTGTTGTTATTGTCGTCGTTGTCGTTGTTGCTGTTTCTCGCTCTCTCTCTGCCGTCTCTCTCTCTCTCTCTCTCGTCTCTCTCTCTCTCTCTCTCTTCTCTCCCTCTCTCTCGCTTCACTCTCCGTCTCTCTCATCTCTCTCTCTCTCCAGCTCTCTTCTCTCTTTTTTATTTTTTTGTTTATTACTACATACTATTACTGATAATAATATGCTGAGGAGTGTTATCCTTTGCTGATTTTATGTTTGCATGATGTGAACATCTTTTTCTTTTTGCCTGTAACTTTAATTCCAAGTTCCAATCCTACCCCCCTCTTGCCCCCCCCCACCCCCCCTCATCCCTCCCTTTTCTTCTTCATTTCTGCATGTCATATATTATTTTAGCTTTCTTGTTTGATCTACTTTATTTTTCCCCCAGGGCTGGGTGGGAAAAAGCATGTAACCTGCTTATCTCATTTCCCTGTTTTAAATAAAATTTCGTTAAAGTGTCGTTATCTCGTCTCTCTCGTCTCTCTCATGCTCTCTCTCTCTCATCTCTGCTCTCCTCTTCTCTTGCTCTCCTCTTTCTCGTTCGTCTCTCTCTCGGTCTCTCTCTCTCTCTCTCTCTCGGGTTCACAGCACACACACACGTTGAATGTGCAATGTGTAGGGTCACACAGTCACTGTGGAGCCTATTCATGTATAGTGTTTGGTAAGTTGCACAGAGCTGTTTGAAGAGCCACACTGCGGCCTGTTAACTAAACCCTGGCATCTAATCATAGAATGCCGTTCTTAGACAGTTACCCGGCAGTAGTATGCAAAGTAACTAACCTGCCGTCGTTTTTGGTCTAATGTACAGTACTACTACCCGATTAACTGTCAGAATGCACTCTTGTTACGGCTCCCTGCGGTGTATCGGCTTACAGAGCCGCTGTGGTTCAGAGAGCAGGGAGCTTCTTCTTCTTTGATCGCTCAGACGTTTTCCTGTCAATTAGGATGAGCTGCACATGCGTCATTGCTGCCGTTATGCCGCTAATGAGTAGTTAGGCCCAGCTGTCCCGACTTCTGCTGGAGGAATGTTTTTGAAAGTGTTTGTTCTTGAGAAAAGGCAGGAGATGGGGACCGTAAAGCATGAAGATAGTAGGATTACAGTAAGCATAAGGGAAAAGGCATAGTCAGAGGTGACAGTTTTAGAGGAGTTACAAGAACAGAACTTCCAGAAGGTTGGGAAAGTTATTTATACAATAGTCTATCTCTCTGTGGGTGTGTCTGTCTCTCTCTCTGTCTCTCTGTTTCTCTCTCTCTCATCTCTCTCTCCTCATCATCTCCCTCTCTCTATTCTCTCTCTCTCTCTCTCCTCTCTCTTCAATTTACTGATGTCATGTTGAAAGAACACTAATGCTTTTGCGCTTTTGTTTGTTCTGAAGCGTTGAAATGGTTTAAACTGCTGAACGTGAGGCATAATGGAACACTTTGTATTATCTGTAGATTACTTAACATGCAATTTTTTGCTTATTTCTTTGTTTGTATCTTATTACATGCTTGTTTTCTGTCTTGTTTGGGTAAGGATGTTCAATCTGGTGACCATTGCTTTTAGACGTAGAGGTTGTTACGCTCTTCACGAGAACCCGGGGCTGCTCCCTCTGTTTTGCAACCGTATCACCAATGATCGTTTTAAAGACACAACGGGCATACGAGTAAAGGAGCGTGGCAGTTTTTCAGATTCACTTGTCTTTCGAACTTGCCTCGCTTGCCTTTCATTGCCCCTATAGCAAACAACTTAAAAGGAAACAAAAAGAACAGAAGGAGAGAGAGAGAGAGAGAGAGAGATAGAGCGAGAGAGAGAGAGGAGAGAGAGGAGAGAGAGAGAGAGATGAGAGAGAGAGAGAGAGATTATTCCCAGCGAATCTGTACAAATTTGCCTGTAAGAAATAAGCAGAATGCAGAAAGCATCCGACATCCCGCCTCACGCTTATTTCTTATATACAGCGAATTGGGTTTTCTCTGTACGGAACTTGTGGATTGCGAATCTAATGTTTGCACCGGCCCTAGCTTCAAAGTCCTTCACAAACTCGAGAACTCCCAAACAACTAAGCTCAGCTATGATTTTTTCCATTACGGTAGAAACCTTTATTTGAACCTCCTTGGGGACAGGCATCGATAAAAAAACTCGCGCAACGCCTATACTGGCAATGCCCGTACTGGTAACGCACGTACTGTTTGCACATACCCGTAGTCCACCGTCCCGTGCATCTACGCTGCCAAATTTAAGGCATCGGTCCAGAAATGCCGGAGATACGGGCCGCCGAGAGTCGGTGGATACGCGTTCGCCCCCATTTGCCAACAGCGCAAATGGCAATGGCACCCGCGTCCCCTCCCTCGTTGCCGTTGCCCATGCCCCGTCAGGGCTCACAGCAAATTTGAATCGCTTGTCGAAAAACAACGGCGGAGTTATAAGGCCGTTTTTGTGTTTCAGCAGACACACGACACACACGACGGACACTTTGCTTTTTTTACTATATGAATGTGAGACAGAGAACACTGGTTGTTGGTCACTTTTAAACATCTTTATGCATAACCCCGTCGATAGTGCCATTTGAATTCTCCGTTCAAATTCAATCTGAGTCTTTGCCATAGCCTACCATTGTGAACTACCACACTAACTATACTCTATACACCAAGGCCTCGCTGTAACTCTTAGTATCCATCTCCCCTTTTAGGAGTCTTTGGTTTATGTGTGAAGTGTTGGTTGAATTAGCGTCCTGCAAATAATCATTTTATATAGCGGCGTGTATTTTTTTATGACGGATGGTGTTGAAATTTTTGCACGACAATAGTCCTATCCCTGGTCACGCATGTTCCAATCTCGAGTTCCATGCGAAACCGCGTAACTGAACGCCGCCTCGGTGGCCAGTTGCCATCGCCCACGTGAGGGCTCACAGCAATTTGAATCGTTCGGTCGAAACGGGCGATTTATAAGGCGCCTTTTCGTGTTTACAGACACACCACACAGCACACACACACACAGGATAGACGGACAGTTGGCTTTTTACTATATGCTATTAAACGCACAAAAACATTCTGGGGTTTTACATCTGGCCCCGACAAGAGGCACTACCCCTTAGCCCGACCTATGCAGCTCCGTTGGTCCTGTCCTTGCAATAAGGCAACTTTAACGTGGTCGAATAACCTGATGTAGCCTATGACGCAGTAGTTTAGGGTCAACCCGTTTGTTCGTCTAGCCGCTCATCTTAGGATAAATCTAATCTAGTACTAGTTTTGAAACGCGCCGATTTATTTCAAGATGGTCGCTGGACCTCTTTTAAAGCCGTGCTTGTAGAAGGAAATTGGCTACTATTGATCCAAGCAAAAATACCATATGTTCCGAACAAAAGAAGGATAGAGAATGCCCTACAGGTGCTGATGGACCCAGAAAAGATGCACACAAACCCATATGCCCTACGAACACAAGAGCAGACCCTACCCAGCCTTGGAATTCCGTGCTAGTGTTATGTTGTGTGTTATACAGCATGCAACGGTGGTTAAGGCAAGTGTTAAAGGCATAACAACCGATCCCAGGGATCGGGTCTCGATAGTCATAAAATGTCCTGCCGCGCAGTGGATCGCTGCCTCGCGTGATCGCACAACTGGAAAAAAGAAAAGGCTGAAGTGTTGCTATCGCGAATAGTGGATTCAAATGATGGTTTCCGTTTCACGTGAAAGCTATATTATGCTGACTGTGGTTAAGCATGCAAGCACATACCTGCTCTCACACAGCACACTAAAACTTCAGATTTGCACATTACTACCAAACCAAAACCAACCATTTCTACGTCTCATCACTTGATTGCAATGAAACCACGAATCTGTCCTGTAACATGGAAACTATGCACATCCAAAGATGGGTGTCGAACATTAATACTTTAAATTAAACCACGGTAGTTGCATGGAATCATGTACATGTATTCAATTATTTGTCGACAGAGATAAATTTGTGGGAGAACAAGTGTGTAGAGAGAGAAGAGAGAAGAAGAAGAAGCAGAGAGAAGAAGAAGAGAAGAATGAAGAAGAAGAAGAAATGAGAAGAAGAATGAGAAGAGACAGAGAGAAAAAAGTAGGCCCTAGTTACCGTTGTGAATAAGAAAAACTTAATTGCAAAAAGTCCAAGCCGCGTATCCAAGGAATTTATGAAGAATCATACCATGTGTATTAAATTGCGATCCTATACCATAATCAATACTTATGTACATAGCTCACTATAATTCACGTACTTCAAACATCTCTTACTTTTCAAAGCTTCTGCGATTTGTATTACCGGACCATGTCAGAGAACAAAACCTTCAAGTGTTGACCTTGGTTTGTGGCTTGTTGCATATTTCCCATTTCCAAAGTGCGTAGACAAAAACTCTGTACAAATCAATCCAATGTTTTATGATCCAAATACATTGTAATCATTTTTGTTTATTAACAATCAATAGTATCAAATAATTCCATCTTCCTATTTTTATTTTTCAGACTTTGTTAATGATAAATTCCTGATTGTCAACTTTAATATCACTTGCAAAATCGAACAGTGAATTTTTCACTTCTGTTTTCTATAAAACATTATATTAATTGTTATCTATATCTATTCAAATCAGACATCACTTATAGAAAAAATATCAGCCATGTCCAAGTTTTTCTCGTGCTACTTGACAGCTTTTCCTAAAACTTATCTCTGTGATTTATTTAGAGTTTTAACATTTTTCTTCTGAGTTCGCCCCTTTGTTCTGTGGAGCACGCCCACACATAATAACAGGACAGAGGGCAGAGTGGGAGTGGTAAGAAACAACACCACCATGGCCTTCTGGATCCTGTGTAAGCAGCGACCAGCTGTGCTCGCATCAAACCAACACCAACGTCAGCCCACGCATGATTGTAACAGCGATCTTTGTGGTCAAGTGGGCTGAAAATACCGAGACACCTTTTGGTGGGGTCCTAACTGAATTCTGTAAGCTGGTAACTGTTTTTGAATGACACAAATAAAGAATTACCATTGGTAAGCAAACACGGCAAAACTTCCGATGCAACAACAGAAAACCCTTCAACGTCTTTGATATCTCCGATTACCGAGTAAAGATGGCCAGACGACTACAGACCAGACTGGCCATGGACCCCCCATTGTGACAACCAGAGAACTGGTTGATTACTGACACACAATTCCCACACACCATGCCACAGAAGAACGTTAGGTCTTTTATATGCACTACATGCTTGTTTACTTTAAAAACGAAGGATGCTGAAATGATTCACATTACTCACCACAATGACTAATACAGCCATTTTATAGGGACACCCACGAAAACCACTCACTCTGCAAGTACACTATTGACCCAGTCCCGTTCTTGATATACGTTTTTCCATGCAAATTCTATCTCCAACAATTGTTATTCCTACATGCCTCCCATACATGTATTTGCAAACTGTAAGTGCCCAATGGCCTTCAAAACTCCTTGCAAACATTTAATTAGTAAACGAAGCCTAAACGGCTACATTTCCTACTATGGCAATATGCTAATTATCAAGAAAAATCTTCCTATGTAATTCTGAGGCAAACAGCTTTTCACATGCCTGGCAAAGGTGAAAAGGTGAATGACACTGGCATTTTACTAAATGTTGGTGGAATAAACTCTGACAGCAAAATCTGTAATCAATTAAAATTGTTTTTTTAAGTGCAGTGGATTCTAACAGGAAATCCATGGGAAAGTGTAATAGATTCCACTGTAAAGTCAACTCGGGGCAAATGAGGTGCTTTACAACCAGAGATCCGAAAGTTCTATACCCAGAACGGACAGATTAACGTACTCCAACTGATAAAAGTATACAGACAACATAATGTTGACCTATATTGGATGCTTTGGGACAGACTGACACGTCTTATGGGTAGTTTTCACATGTTTCCTCACGTATTTGGTCTGTGACTTAAAGGATTGTTTGTTCCAGGATCAGTAATTTTTAGTGTGGTAACTGAAAACATGAGCAATATTCGAGTCTTTATGTAGTTTGTGTAAATGTCAATGTATTTGCAGATTTGTATGCAATTATGCATATGATATATTAAACAAGGAGCAGTTCGTACGAATCAGTACTACTAAAAAATAATGCATCCTGAAATCTGTCAAAGTCATTCCTGTCCCTGTAACGTCTGAATATCGAAGTTGAGGAAAAGATCAGGGAGAAATTTTACTTTTGCACACAACCAGTGACCTTCACACAGACAGCCTTTTGGGAAGGTGGCCATGTCACCATCAGTTCATCATCCCCCCGCTGTTGACACTGCTCCCAGCCCTCACACAGATGATCTCCATGCACACACACTCTTGAATCTTGACACTGATAGAACCCAGGACTGTCGGCCCCTCTCACAGACCTGTTCGCTTCTCCATAAACAACAGTCATACATCCCGTTACACCGCGTGTAGACAGCAGACAGTAAGCCACTCTGCTGTACACGATTGATGACTGTCTGGACATGGTTCGTCATCTCCTATCAGCTGCCGGTAAAAGTAGCCAGTGCCATCCAGTTGATGTAAGGCCTTTGTTTTGGGATTGGGTGAGTTCTCTTGTTTCCTGTTAATGCAAAATATGTGATAGACTTCTCTGATTTATCCAAGCGTCCGAATATCTTACAAAGACCGCTGACTGTCCCAACACACTGTCCATTTCCACACAGAAAACCATGACACTGGGGATGTTCATAGAAGACTCATCACTGAAGGTCCCAAACAGTCTTGTTGAAGTCACAACACCACAGTGTAGTGCACTGCCCTTTTCAATCGTCCACATTCAACATTAACCATTCCACTGCCATCTCCTGTTTGATTGAACAGTGAGTTAATGTTTGTCACGTAGGCCTGTGTCCATCAACAGTGTGTCACGTGTTCTTTGAAGACAACTGTCACTGCTGCAGTCACCCAACATGAATTGATGCATGACATGTTTGTCAGTGCCAACTGATACCATCTGCTGAGTGTTGCTGAACAGAAATGAGCTTGAAAGTGAGTCGCAAATGGAAACAGCAGGGGGGGAAATGCTGCCATCTTGTGATTTGAATTCACATAAAATGCTAGTGTAATATGACATTTTGTCTAGTTTCAGAAACGATAGCAAATAGAAAACGAAACTGGATCTTGGTGATGGATCTCCCTTGCGCACATAAGAAAAATGGTCTATAGTGTAAGCCACAGTTTTATCAACCCAGTAAGCGTTGAAACGATACATGAACGGTAGAAAGCGATGTCCTCCCAACAAACCAAAAGCTGTATCAAAATATTCATAACGTTTAAAAATATAAACAGCGTCTTTCTTTTCTTTTAGTGTTTTTACAGTAGCAAGTGTTTTGTTTCTGATATCACAATGAGGTCTAGGGGGAGCTGTTGCAAATTTATTTTCAACCTCAATCAGCTGATAGCATTTGTTGTGAGAATGCCACCATCCCCTGACATCCAGGACTACTGAAGGGACAGTGTTCTGTTTCATCCTGCCCTCCTTCACACTCTGTCTTCAGGTTGCACTGCAGGATGTCTTGGTGTTTAGGATAGTGCACACTGGAACAGTTGAACAAACCACCGGGGAGTTTCTCCAGTCTGGCGTCCCCAGGAGAAACAGCAAATTGGGTCATAATGAAGTAAGGTCTATGAGGACATAAGTAAGGCACAGACTCAAATTGTATCATGATACGGGAGTGATAGAAAATATGAGTTGCAGTTTGAAACGCTAACTTCATAAAGACACACAAGATTACTTCCTTTCCTCTTCTGCATAAAAAATTCAACTGATAAGTTACATCCACTGTGCTCAAACAGTCTATTAGGGTGTTTTGAATACTTATTGCTACAGTCGATTTAGATTTAGAGGCTACCTTTAATTCATGCAGCTGAGATGTGTAGCTTGTGCATCCTCTGCACGCTATGGGCACTGCAATGTATCCTGTGTTCTCTGTAAGATGCTTCACGGTGATACCAGACGTGTCAGTGGTATCAATGTTGATGCTGATCATTGGGCTGTTAACACTTTCAATCCACACTGATTCTTCACACTCATAAATTGTGTGTTCAAGTGAACTACTTCCACACTCAATTGAATAATCACCACACCCATACTCGGTTTTATAACATTTTATTTTGATTCTCCAGTGCCTGGTATCACATTCATATTCTAAACGGTTCATATAAACTCTGAGAAAAACATAACTGCCCTTCAGATGCATTCTGCAGAAAGACGTGGAATGGTGACACACACCATACACCACTCCCTGTTGTGCTGGAGACTGTGGTATATAATTCTGGCAGTCTGACACATTGACCTGCAGGAAATCACTGTGTGTGTAGTTCTGATTCAGGAGGAAATCTACTCCTGGGCAGATGCTGCTCATGTTGTCTGAATGGGGATCAACACTTTAAGATTAGGAATATACGTGTTCATCTAAATAAAATTCTCTCTCTCTGTCTCACCACCCTCCCTCCCTCTTTCTCTCTCTCTCTCTTTCTTCTCTTCTCTCTCTCTCTCTCTCTCTCTCTCTCTCTCCCCCCTCTCTCAATCTCTCTCTCTCTCTCTCTCTCTCTCTCGATTCTCTCAAAATGTAAATGCTTGCCCATGCATTAATGAACAATGTGTGCATCAGAATATCAACTCTTTGTGCAGAAATGTCACTAATTAAGCCGGAATCCAATGTGTCAAGCATTAAGACAGAATATATAAGGACATATTTCAAGTGACGATTGTAAACTTCTTAGCGTTTGACAGGAATTTCTTCCATTGTGCACGTGTTAGCTGTATGACGCTGTTAGCACATAAGACCTGCTTGACCTCTTTTGAACCAAGCAAAACGCAAGAACTCACTAACAATTGTTTTCATCTATGAACTCCCCTCCCCCAACCCGATGAACGTTGTCATCCTTTTGCACTTCCGTGCTACGATGTGTATGTACTGCATGTGCTTAAGTAACCGTGTTAGTGTCAGTGATCTAAACACAGATGCTTGAAATAAAAAACGTCCCAACAAGATATGTCACCCCTTCCTCCTGGCATCGTGGAGTTGATTGATTGGCGACTAGCCCAGTTCCAAGTTCCAACAGGGGTTTGTGACTCATAATACCAGTGTGAGAAATAGCATGGATGAAATTTCAAAAAAACAAATTAAAAACATTTTCAGACCAGCATTCAGCGAGAGAGCAAGGTGGGCCAGCTGACTCAGAGAGAGACAGGTGACACATCTGCATTTTCTGCGCTGCTGCCTTCTCTTATTATTATTCTTCGGCGCTGATTGCCGCCCAGCTACAGCAGACTACAATTTGCAGTACGGCAGTCCGCTGACAGAGGAGCGGCCACATTCCACTCTTGAGCCGCCTTCTGCCCGCACCGCCGCACGCCCATCTACCCACCTTGACTTCGGCCTCCTCCTTCACGCTCCAGCACGCCGTTGAGCAGGAGTGCCCTCGTCCATCAACTGTACGACCTGCCTTCTTGGAGCTCTCTCCACCAGTCTCCAAAAGGATTCCCCAGGTCGTATGACTAGCTTTTTTTTGGGGGGAGGGGCTTCCATGTCTTATTGGGGCCTCAGGATAGAGTAGGAAGCTGTGCAAAAGCACAGCCGCGGGAGCAAGTTGGCAGTGAGACCTTGCACTAATAGCCCACATTGCACGTCATTGCGCTCCCTTGGTCGCTTCGGCGACACTAACACCAGTGTTAGGCTTGGCTTTTTCCTCCTTCAGGACCTAGTCGGTCCTTAAACATTTTGTTTTTTTGCATAGGTCTGCCCATTCGAGACACTGTTTGCGTGTCGGTGGGCAGGCCGATAATTAGGGTCTGGCAGTCTAAAATAGGAAATAGGATTTTATAAAAAGTAAAATATTAACATTTAAATTTCATCTAAAAGTATTTTCAGTAAATCATAGAGTGTAGGACCGACTAGTGTAGCACAGTTTCCAAAAATGTAAAGTTAATGATTAAAATTTAATAGACTACTATATTATGCTTTACGTCCTCCCGCTCTTCCAAAAAGAACATATGGGACATTAGTTATTTATAAAGTTGTGGGAGGGGGGGGGGGAGAAAAATTGTAAGTATTTTTTAATAAAGTTTTTTATTTTTATTTAAATAAAGTTAAAGTGCCATGGCTCGTATTAATTTGACCCGTTATCTAGCTAGCTAGTAGTTATAATTTTTTATTTTAGGTATAAAACTTATAGTAAGATTGTGTTTGAGCATCCACAGATTAAAATTTTCAGGATCACTTTTTAAAAATGAATTCAAAAAGATTTTAAAAAATCATTTAAGGTCTGCCCTACGAAGAGGGCACGATTATTTACACAAAATACTTTATTTCCAAAAAAGTTTAAAAGAACTGTACATCTAATCCTTGACTTTGGGACTACAAGTGTCACGAGCCAAGGACCGTTTTCTTTTAAAAAAAATAAGCGGGAGCTATCGCATTGGTTTTCCACCGAAACCAATACAGTGTTAAAAGTTTTAAATGGGTCCCTGTTGGGTTTAGTTAAAAAGTTATTAAGTTTTTTAAACCTGGGACTCTAAAAGGCGCAAACAAATGAGGCCGAGTCCTGGTAAACCTAGTTAAGAGATGGGGCATTTTTACAGGGGGAGAAAAAACAGGTCAAACGGGGGGGAGGGGAGAAAAAGACTCCAGTCTCCCACCCCCCCCCCCCCCCCCCTGCCCCCACCCGCCAGACCCGGAGTCCAACAGGGATTAAATGTTTGATAATGTTTGATTCATTACTTACATTTATAAAAATTAGCTATTAAAAAGGCTACGATTCCTACATGTTTGGCCGGGGGGAGGGAGGGAGAGGGACCCCTCCTCCCCGGAACAAACAGGGGCAGGTCGTCGCGAACAGGGTCCTTATGCGGGGGGACTCTGAAGCTTATTTACATTTAAGCTAAACGCGACTACGGAGCAGTTAAGAACAATCTGGATTTATTTGTTTTTATTGTTAAAAAAGGTTAGTTTTTAAGAGATGTTCCTTTTGTGATTTACTATAGCCTATCAAAAGTGACGGCCGAGGGGTGTCTGCCTGAGGGTCTCTGCCAGCCATACGGCTGGGGACCATCCTTCCGACCCCTTAGTGAGAATGTCTTTTTTAGTGTATTGAATATTGTGTAATTTCAATTTATCTAGTAGTTCTTTAAGTTCTATTTTTATTTGTATCGCATGGGTTGAAGAGATGATTTACGTTCAATGCCTCATTGCATTTACATGTTATTGTTGCAAATTTACATCGTTCTGATTCTGTTCTTAGTCTGAGTATTGTTGATTGTAAAGATCGTTGTATATTTAGGGAATAGGCCTTGAAAAACTATTTGTTATGATCTTGTGGATGAGTTTTAGTGTATTCTTCTAGTTCTTCTGCCCATTCCTGAAAAGCTGATGTTTTTAATTTTGCCTTTGCTTCTTTAATAGATAGCTTTATATTTATTTTGGTCCCAGCATGGCCCTGGGCTGCATGTTTTGCGGCCCTATCTGCTTGGTCATTACCTTTTATACCTGTATGGGATGGAATCCATATTATTTGTAGGTTTGTTCCTTTTATTTTAATACAATGTAGCAGTAAATTAATTTCACTTATCACTTCAGATCTATTTGTTGTTTCATTTTGAATAGCTTGGATCGAAGATAGTGAGTCTGTAAAAATAGTCACGTTTATACTGGTGGGTTTGGTAAATTATTTATGTAGCTGCAGGCCTCTAACAGGGCCCATAATTCAGCACTGAAAATGGACAAATAATCATTTAATTGAAATGATTTCACTATATTAAGTGAGGGGATGGCAAAAGCACATCCGATCTTATTATCAATTTTAGAGCCGTCGGTGAAAATTTGCATGTAGTGTCTTAAACCATGGACTTTTTCTTTGGCTGCGACGCCAATTATATTTATGTCTTGTTTAGAGTATTGCTCGTGTAAAGTTACATCAAAGGGTTAACCGTTTCTTCGCGATATTAGCTTTCCCACGTACAAAAAAAAAAAAAAAAAAAAAAAAAAAAAAAAAAAAAAAAAAAAAAAAAAAAAGTACACAATAAGGGAAGGTATTGGTGAGCCACCGGGTGAGGGGCAATAACGAAAAAATCCAAAACAAAAAAAAAAAAAATTAGTTCGAGATTTGCTTTAGACAAATAGGCTTTTTGAGTAACTAATTATGTCTTTTGTTTTTAAATATAAAAGAGGTTGTTTCTTTTGTAGGTTTGAATAGTCCAAGGAGGGTTCGTGTATATCCCTTATAAATTCTTGGTTTGTCTCTGACTTTACTGCGTACCATCTGATGATGAATTTGGCGCAGTTTAACTTCATAAGGTTTTCGAGTGGCAAAAATGCCATCCCACATCTCTATAAACCAATTTATTAATCGCGTAGGATGGTATACCTAGGGCTACTTTGAGTGCTCTGCACTCTGTTGATTGCAGCCGTTGTACCTGGTCTTTACTTAGGGAGTGGAAAACTTCCATTCCGTAAGTTAGTCTGCTTCTCACTAAAGCACCAACTAAAAGGGTTAAAAATTTGGGGGGTTTGCCCATTGTTCTGTTGAAATGTTTTTTATGAAACCTATTGCCTGGTTGGCTTTCTTGATTAAGTATGTAATATGTTGGCGGTTCCAGTTAAGAGGGGTTGGAGTTAGGGTTACTCCACAAAAAACTTGTTACTATTGGAGGCTCTGTTGTATTCACGTTTCCCCAGAATATCTACGTAGTTACGGATTTGTTGTTTTATAGGTTTGCGAAAAACACATAAAATGACACTTATCATTTATGATAGTCATAAAGCCACTTCTCCCAAAGATAAGTTGCTATGGCAGTTGTTATTCTTTTGGTGACTTTTATTAGAAAGCTTTTGAAAAGTTCTACTTTTTAGCATTAGCTTTGCACGCGGACCGAATCCAATAATCGCAATGTCGTCTGCGTACAATATTGAAATTTTAGAATAGTTTGAAGTGAGGTCAGGTTTATGTCATGTAACATGATATTAAAAAATATTGGGGCGACTATGCTTCACCCTGAGGCGTAACGCCTCATGTCCTATGCTTGTGTGATGTTGAAAAAAGAATTTCCTACTTTGACTTTCCATCCTGCGATTTTGCTAAAAATGTTTTTAATAAAATTGAACATGTTTTGCACCTCTATAACCGAGCTTGCTACAATTATTTTTGTTAGCAGCCTCCCATGCCAGTACCGTGTCATAGGCCCCTTTGATGTCGAAGAAGGTGGCCAGAACCTTCCTCTTTCGGGTGAAAGCCTTTCTGTCACATGGGAGGCTAACTTGACTACTTGCTCCATGCAGCTTCTATGTTTACGAAATCCTGCTTGAAAGGGGGGTAAAATATTATTTTTTTGTAGAAAATATTCCAATCGTTGTTTAACGATTTTTTCGTATATCTTCCCCAGGTGGGGGGTGAGGGAGATGGGCCAGTAGCTTTTTGGGTCCCGTCTCGGTTTTCCGGGTTTCGGGATGCCCACCACCTGTGCCTCTTTCCAGGCCTGTGGCACCTCCCCCCTCACCCAACATCTAGATGGGTGGGGATGTGAGGGCTGTGGAGTGGGTGTGACAGGTAATTTTCAAATATGACAGAATGTGGGTGGTGGTGGGGGGGTAGTTTTTTTATTATTCCATATGAGATTGGATCTTCTCCTGTAGCTTTTTTTAACTTTCTTTGTTAATCATAGGGCTCTAGCAAGCTCGGTAAAGGTAAGTGGTGCATTGATTACGTCGTTGATGTTATTTGATTTTTCAATAGTTGGTATTTTGGCTCTTCTATTTTGTTCATGTTGTGGGAGAGACTTAGTTTGACTTGCACTAGCAAAAGTTTCTGCTAGGGTTTTAGCTGTTTCTTGGTTGTTTGTAGTGAGTTTTTCGTTCTTGTTAAGTACTCTGGTTTTCCTTAAGCATCCTTTTAATTTTAACTTTTTTAATTTCTTCCAGGCCTTTCCCAAATCTGTATGATTCGTAATTGTTTCGTCCGTAAAGTATTCTAATTTGGCCTTTGCTACGATCTTTTTACTATATTTTTCAGCTGTTTTTTTATCATCAAAGTTTTCTGTTGTTGGAAATTTATTAAATGTATTACTTTTTTTATATGTGTTTTGTTTTGTATCTGCACACTGCACACTCTCCGTCTCACACTCCAGGGTGTATATATTCTGGTGTGAAAAACTGTGTCAGTGGTTTCATTTTGTGTGGTCATTGGTATCGATTGTTGACAAGCTTTTAGTATATTGTTTCTTATATTTTGATAGTACATTTCGAGGTTTTGATGTTCTATCTCCTCTATAGTAAATAAACTTAGGGCCGTTTGAAATACTGGCCAATTTGCTTTTTCTAAATTGAATATTTTTGAAGTTGATGTTTCTTGATCTATTTCTTCGTTAAAAGTTATAGAAATCGGTTTGTGATCTGATTCCAAGGGATCTACTAAGGGAGTCCAGTCACTATTTATTTGTAGGTTAGAACTAACAATAGTAAGATCTATGGCTGACATATTTATTCCCTGTTGGTCTGGGTAATGTGTGTAAGTTCCATCATTTAATAAAATTAAGTTTGAGTCTGAAATTTCTTGTGTTAGCTGACTTCCTCCCCTGGAACTGGTGGTTCCTTTCCTTTCCCAGGACGGGTGTTGGGCATTAAAATCCCCAACCACCGCCCAGGAATTAGAGGATGACAGAGAGGACAGCCAATTTGTTGTAGGGGCTGCATTATAGCCTTTTGGAAAATACATATTCAAGATATTTAGTGGTTTTTGTTCCAGTTGGATTTGAATAGTGTTTGAATACTGAATATCCTTTATATTTGGAATAGTAGGCAGTTGTTTAGTATAGTGTAGGTTTATACTTACATAAGTTGCAGTTTTAACTTTGTCTTCAGTGTTGCTAACACTAGGTGGGTAACAAAAACCATCTATGTTTGGTAACTGGGGGAAAATTACATTTAGGGATTGAATGCACAGTATATGATACTGTGTAGAGGTTGTAGCTAGAAAATTGATCAAATAGTCCTTTGTTGTATTTATGGATCTGCAGTTCGACTGCAGGTCAGGATTGTCCTCGATCAGCGCGACCATACTGGGTTCTGGACACACGCGATAGCCCCTCACCGATATGGCTCCTTGTAAAGAAAACACAAAACAATCCTACAAGCCTTTATCTTGACTAAAATTGTTGTCTTCAAGGATAATTAGTGTTTCTCTCTCTGTTGTCACGTATTCTTATCCATATTAGTTTGGCTTTGGTACCTCGAAGAGCCTAGGTCGCATGTTAGATACTCTTTGTGTCTTTTGATACTTATGATGTTTCTTCCTGGTTCGCACAAACTAGCTAGTCGGCCAGGCGAATAGAAGGAGTTGGCTAAAATCTTGTGTCATGGAGACAGGAGTAGTGTTAGACGGTGTGATGATGGACGATAATCCTTCTAGTAAAAGACTAGGTTTATTTGTAGTTTTTGCTTTAGCAAGGCTAACCAAAATGTTGGTCATAAACAACTCTTGTGGGGATTTGCTAGAAGCTGTTTGGGTGAAAGTATTGAGCTCTCCAGCTGATTGATTTGGAGTTGATTTTGAGCTTTGCTCTTGAAACTTAGTGAAGCAGTTTGTTATTAATGTATCCATGTATGTTGTCAATTTAGTACCAATGGATTCTGTTTGCTTTTCAATTTGTTTATTTACAATTTCTTCTCTTTTTTCCCGTTGCTGCGTTGGCCAATGCTAGTTTAACTTCTTGGGCTCTGTTTCTGAGTGTTTTGGCTCTTGAGCTTGTTATTCTGGGTCTGAAGTGTTTTTTCTTGTTGGGCTTTAGTTTTGTAAACTTAGTTATGTTGGTCTCAGTAGAATTTGGAGGACTATTTGTCTGTATTGTCTCTTGGGACGATGTGGTCTGAGAGCCTAACACCTTGGCCGCATAGCTGCCTGGAGGGCTAGGTCTATAGCGGTTTTCTGTTCTCCATGTGGAGTGTACAACGTTATGCCCCAAAGGCAAATCAAGTTAACTACCACAGATCAATTTATGTATAAAAAATACTATTAATAATCTTTAGCCACTTATTTAGTGTTACTAAGAACACAAAAAAAGTATAGTATTACCTTTAGTTATGCTTGATTAATTGCGATTTTAATTTATAGTATTTGTTTTGAAAAAGCAAGCTTTTACAGGTGATCTCTTTTAAATTTAGTTTTATTCTTTAAATTAGTTTTCTTTTAGTTAGTAAACCTATTCGTATTTATCTTTACTCTTATATCTCCTACAAAGCCGGGTCAAATAATAACAGAAAAGTCCGAAAATATTATTATTTAATTTAATCAATTTGGAAAGACAGGAAAGACCTACATTTTTATGAAAGACCTATTCTCAACTAGTTTTGTTGCCCGCACACAAAGATCCCCAACAAATTAGGGGGTTGGCAGGAACCCTAACAGAATGGAAAGCTATCCTAACAGAGACTTATGCTATGTGGTCCGTACCCACCAGGCAAAAGCCTACGAGTGGGGGGATAGATAGATCGTTGGGAAGCGACAAAAAAGTCGAAAAAAAAGACAGTGAGGAAAGAGAAAAAAGGAAAAATCCGGTAGAAACTAAACTGACTAGGCGTCCTAGGCCCTAGCCCTGGGAGTCCTGCTGTGCAAAGGCTCGGGTGGCCAACGCAGTACTCCCAGGTGTACTACTTTTGTAGCACTTCCTACGAACCCTAGCCACTAGGCAGCTGAATAAAACATCATACTGCAAAAAAAAGGAAAAAAACAAAACCCTAATGCCCTATTAATGCTCACGAAATTGAAGATCCGGCTCTGCAGGAGACACTGGGAGCCCCCGCACTGGAACAGGTGGGCTGCTGGGGTGTATCTGCTCCCAGAGCAGGTGGTGAAACACCGGTGTCATGCGGCGGAGCTGGCAGGAGGGCTCAAAGAGTGTTGAATGTCCACATCCTGTCAGGATCCGCCGTACAGTCAAGATTAGAGATGGCTGGAGGTGTGGGCAGACTCAGGGCGGCCCTGTAAATCGCTGGAGAGCAGCCAAAAGGCAGCAAGTCAAGGAAGCAAAGCAGCAACGATTAAGGTAGCTTTCTCTCTCCTTTTTCCCAGCTGGCCCGCCGATGTGTGATCATAGATGAAAAATTTAATAGACCTTCCTTGTCATAAATAAAAGTTGTAACGCTAGGCGCGGGGATTCTCCAACCATTTTCATTGGTCGCCCAAAAAATCACAGAGAGCACTCTTACTCTAACCATGTAGCATTTCCCTCCGTCGTTGATCCTTCTGCTATTGGGTAGCAAAATGATCAAAATTCACGATCCAATGGCAAACCAAAATCCACAAATGTCTCAAGGTCCACAAAATAGGAATTTGGCTGAGCCAGATTCTTGCTGTAACAGGAATTCTGGTAGGTTGAGCATGCACACAGTTCAAGGCTTAGCACAACAACCAGATGCACAAAAGGCAAACATTAAATTTATAAATTATAATGTTCAAGGTCGTTTGCCGAAACTAGACAACATTGAAATGCTTAACAGATATACTGCTCAAAATTTGCCAAGGATGTTATATTAAGCATACAAAATTATCAAAGATAAACATAAAAAGCCTTTTAATACCATTTAATACCTTTAGATCATCTTAGTGCACATAGCACTGTATATGTGCGTGAAAGAGGGGCTGGAAGTTTGGAGGGAGGAGGAGCGTTGGGAGAGAACTCGAACTCGAACTCAAATTGTTTAATGAGGATAAATTGAATTTTGAGAATGTCTACGCTATCAGTGACAGAAAGAGGGACTGGCACTCAAAAATTGAAGCATCAACAACAAAGCTGAAAATGAGTGTTGGCGTACTTCTTTCCTTTCTGAACACCATTTCACTAGTTGCAAAGCTAGAAAATAAATAACCGTTGTATGACGTCATTTTAAACGGCACTTTTTGGAAAAAAATACTTGCGTCTCACCATGACGTCATTTTTCCCTGTTTGCAGAAATGTTATCACACATTGAATAAAAACTCTTTTTGGTAAAAATAGAGCAATGTCGGTCTCACAAATCGCGTGAGATTAAATTTGGTAAAAAAAATGTTTTATGACAAGTTATTATGTGAAAAAAAAAGTATTTAGATGTCTTAATATGAGTTATGCCTGTCAAAACGTTTTCTTGCCATGCTAAATACAAGTGCCACAGACAAACAGGTTAGTAAATTTCACTTTATATGTCATCTGTTGCGCTTTATTACTCACCATACCATCCCAAAAAAATATCACCCGCTACCATGGTGGAAGAGGACAATAGGTGTTATAAGGTTAAGTTTTATTAAAATTGTTAAAATTCAACTGTTTTTTTGAGTTGTTTGTCTTTCTATGAAATATGACTTGAAATATTGAACAGACTCGCTTCCAGATTGGTATTATGGGATGCTGCTATATGTTGTCCAGTAACAAGGTCACTTTGACCTTGACCTTTGACCTTTAATGTCAATGTGTTTCTTTCCAAAAGTTTTGATCCACTTGTCAGAATTACTTACAACTCTAAGCGTGGATAAATTACCTGGAGTTGTTTTTTTCTCCTTGAATGACTTTTACCTAGGTGGCCTTGACCTTTGACCTTGAAATGTTTCACTCCTTGCTTGGTCATACCTGTTGCATCTTCACAGTCACATTTTTAAACATTAACTAGTTGGTTTATTGGCTTACACGATACATGTCCGTAATTAATCAATGACGATATTTTATTGAATAACCTTGACCTTGAAATATTTGATCTTGGAAATTCCATTTTCATATCTTAGCCGTATCTTTTACATTGTCGTAGTTAAGGATCCAAATCTTGTCAGATTGGTTCATCAGGAAATATGGTAGACCTAGGTATAACGTAATGAATATGACGTGTGTACGGCGATGATGTACTGGTGACTTTTAGTAACCTTGACCTTGACTTTGACATGTCATGTTAAATAGGGCGAAGTGTTTCAAATAAACTAAGACATTATATTCAATGTGACAACATAACTGAGTACTGTAAAGCACCTTGTATAAGCCCATGTTCGTTTAAACGCCCACCCCAACAGGGGTACTTACCGAAGAAATTACCACCTCCCACTTTGGAGCAAAATTTTACACAGGAGTATGTACATTGTAAACGCCCACCGACCCTACTTTGGAACAGGGGAGGGGGGGGGGGTGTCAGGATGGGTACTTGGGGTCAGTCAACACCTACAAACCATCGCTTCCTAAGCGACATTTCTTTATTGGTTTGTCTAACTAATAAATAAATGTCGCATTCCAGGACTATAGCAATCATAAAATAGCATGGCAGCATCAATGACATCCACACTTCCCTGGTAGTAGTCACGGAGCAGCAGCATGGAAGCCAAAAGGGTTTGTTAACCTTTCCCCGAGACAGCCAATATTGTTTCAGTCCTCATTCTGTGGTGTACGTGATTGTGTGAAACTTACCTGGGTCAAGAAATGTTGGTTTCTGGAATCCCATTTTGTTTTGTACTGATTAAGGCATTTTACAATCTCCTAGAAAAATTACAACATAAGGTAATTTGATAACAGATCCTAATGGCGTGCCATTTAGTGATATGGGTGGTGAATCAGTGTGGTGCAGAAATGCAATTTTAGCGGCGAAAGGTTTTTTGTTAGTTTAAAAAAAAAAAAGCATGGCTCTAAACCTCTTGTAGGCCAAATGAGAGAGTCTGCCTTTTCATCTAGTTTCTAAAAGCGTCCTTCACTGTCCTTCAGACACACACAGAATGCACGCACTCACATCACCCCAACACACACATGCGCACGCACACTCATGCACATATTCACGCCCACGCATAGGTACGCGCATACACACACAGACGTTCTCTATTTTCTTTCTTTCTCTCTATTGCTCAGACACTCTCTCACACACACACCATGCACGCACATTCACTCTTGTGCATACACATGCGCGTACACACACAAGCTCGCACGTGCCTGCGCGCTCGCACACGTACGTTGCATTTTCGTTTCGCCATGCTCTTTGTATATATCTCACCTCAAGCATGCTAAACTTTGCGCCATTCTTTTCTCCTGTTCATATATGGGCCAGGTTGTATTGAAAAAACGAATAAACCATTATTGTTAGAGTCGCATACATGTACACACACACACACACACACACACACACACACACACACACACACACACACACACACACACACACACACCACACACACACACACACACATACATACAGACAGACACACGCACGCACACACGCGCACGCATGCACGCTCGCACGCGCGCGCGCACACACACACACACCACACACACACACACACATACACACACACACACACACACACACACACACACACACACACACACACACACACACACATTTACTTTCCCTCTCTTTGTTCTCTCTTGCGAATGTTATGTGTCACTATAACCCCTTCCCCCAGCCTTCCAATTTTTCACGTATATTTTGCAAATGGCCTCTTTCTAGATTGTAGAAAGGTATGGTAGGTAGCGGCCTGAGTTGAGTAGCTTAATATGCATTTTTAACAACTTTGCATAGAGTGATAGTTGGCCATAGAGCCATTCACGTTTTTAAAAAAAGGTCAAACTAAAAACAGCCCAAAATTAGTTTGATGTTGTCCAGAATGCGTTTGTTTAAAAACATGCGTAGTTTTCACTAGACTAGAAACTTACTCAGTTGAACCAACGCTTATGATAATAATAAACAAAACAAAATACCCACTTACTGTTTCAGGTCTCATAAATCAAACTACAAACACAGAGGTAGCAAAGCAATTCTTTCAATGCTCATTGTGATTTATTGTGACAACATATCGATTTGTGCACGGAATGATAAT
>JAGGCT020004116.1:22225-49725 GCA_017654935.2 Phymorhynchus buccinoides
GTAAGGATAACCTATTTTGCATATGCCCCCAGAAAAATCCCCAATACTGGCAGATGGAATTTTGTTCTCTACCCAGGTAAGGTTAATGGGAATTCCTGCCTGACATATGGCTGTGCGGTGAAAGGTTTAATTGAATAAACTAACGCTCCCACATTTGAAGCCCAAACTAAATCATTTCAGCGGGCACAACTACTCAAGACTTGTTATGAGTAAACAGTGTCTGATTTATTATTATATTTGTTGTTGTCAGGTGTTTACGGTGACCCAGGGTCTGGACGAGGAGGAGCACGACTACCTGTCGCTGTATCTCCTCTGGTGTCCATGCAACAAGAGCGAGGTGCGCGCCATCAAGTTTGCTCTCCTCTCACCCAAGCGGGAGGAGCCAGGCCTGGTGGACAGATAGAGAGAGAGAGAGAGGCTGCACAGAGTGGTGGCAATCTTACTTTTTTTCCTGTTTTTTCTTTCTTCTTCTTCTTCGTTCGCTCAGACAGATTCCTGTCCCATCTGACGAGATAGCGCATGCTGCGTTAATGCGCCTAAGAATACAGTGGAACCTCCCTTATAAGACCTCATTTTGATGATATTTAATGGTCTTAATAGGGAGGTCGCACTGTATTTCTTAGTCCATCGGCTCATAACGGCACATACTCATCTACGCTCATATGACAGGACCTTAAATATCATCCAAAATGAGGTCTTATAGCTGAGGTCCTTAATAAGGGAGGGTCTTATAGGGAGTTATTTTTTATGCTGCAAAAAGGCATGTTTTACTTTTAGAGCAGTAGGTCTTATGTGGTACCGTAGGGAGTCTTTATTGTATGTATCTTACAGTGAGGTTCACTAGTATTAGTAAAATCAGCGGACGGGATGGCAGAGTTTTTGGCGTGACATAGGTATGGCACTTTATAGTCACAAAGGCGTCTCTGTGAAATTCGGGTTTGCTCCCACCTGGAGAGCGCGTTTGGGCAGCCCGGCGCACTCCCAATTTATAAAAAAAATGCTGCCATTTTTGTTGTGACTGATTAGGAAGATGTGGTAGGGGGTGGGATAAATTTTGACCTAAATGAAAACTTTTTCGTTGCCACTGGGATTAACGTGTCTAAGTGCAATGGCCACTGGACGCCTCGGTTTTATCGTCTCCTCCGAAAGACTCACGTTCAGAAGCGTTATGGCCTTAGTGCAAGTGAGGGGAAAAATCCCTGTACCCAGTTCGAACTCTGTTTACTTGACATGAGCGAACGCGTACCACGGGGCACTCTACACTATTGTTGCACACTCCTTCGTTTTTTCTTACTTCCAGGATTTGTTGTTGTTGCAATTGCGGATGCATTTCCGTACAGAAGTTTTTTGGGGCGGGGGTTCTCTCATTGTCACTATAACACAGAATCATATGTAAACAGCCAATTGTCCGTCCGTTTGTTGTGTTGTGTCTGTGTGTCTGAACACGAACGGGCCTTATTACTCCACCGTTTTTCGACCGATTATCGCTTCAAATTTGCTGTGAGTCCCTAACGGGGCAACGGCAACCGCGGCGGCAGTGTCATTTGCGCGGTTTGAAATGGCGCGAAACGCGCATCTGACTGCCTTTCGCGCCCGTATCTCCTGTATCTGGCCGATTGCCTTCAAATTTGGCAGCTATATACCGGGGACGGTACCTTATCATGTACCAAAACCCGATATGCGGATCATTACTTAGGCGCATAAACAGCAGCATGATGCAAACGGGCCTTATAACTCGCAGTTTTTCCCCGAATCCCGTCATATTCCTGTCAGGCTTGCTGTCACACTGGGGCTATGCCTGGCTGCAAATTTGAAGAAATCGGAGAGTGCGTCACTCTCAGGAGCGCACCAACGGGAAACGGGGGCTTTATAACTCTGCGTATTCTTAACATAATCGCTTCAATTGTGGCTGTACTCAGTGTTACCAGTACTTGGCGTTACCGTTTCTAGGCTTTACCGTTACTAGGAGAGCGAATACTCTCAGAGCAGCGCCACACGCCGAAAAAACGGGGACCTTTATAACTCCACCGTTTTCTTCCCAATCTCTTCAAATTTGCTGTACTCAGTCGTTAACCAGTATACTTGAGCATTACCGTTAACTAGGCGGTACTGTACTCAGCGTTGCGCTAGTACGATAAATATTTACATGCTTTTACTCGGAACTTTATATTTTACAGGATTGTTTTAAGTCAGTTGTTTTTACTTGGCGGCCTCCCCCCCCCCCCCCCCCCTGGACCCCTGCCCTTGCAGGTTTTTGAATTTTCCCGGAGTACCTAAGCAATGTGCCACTGCTTCTGTTTTTCCTTCCAGATTTAAGATTTATATTTGCGGGAGTGCGTTGATTTCCGTACGAAGTTTTTTGTAAAATGGCACATGCACTAAAGGGCCTTCTACTTTACAATGCGATTCGCTGTCACGCATGCGATTGTGACGATGCAGTCATGATTCGCATGAAATGTCTATGTGTTTTGGGGTCTACTGCGTACGATAAAAACGGTCTATAAAGACGCTACCTGTATATAAGGCCGCATCCCTTCAATGACAAAACACCCCAATGGTCCGAAGGCCAAAGAGGGCGTAGCTTATTTCTTCCTGACAAAACTTAGTATATTCATTTCACATATGAGCGCACCTGTTTACTAAGCCGCAGAGAAAATTGTATGTGCCCAAACCAACACAAATATAGTAAATTCTCCTTCAGAACATACTATGTATTTATGTCCTCGGAAACTTTAACCCCTTGACTGCCAGAAGAATTAAAGAAAAAAATAATGGTGCGAAAATCATGCCATAAAAAGACAACTGATAAAGCCCTCTGGCAAAATGGCTGGGATATTACTCTCTTGACTGTGTTAGAGCACATCCGGCAGATCAGGGTTTACTCCTCTTCATCTGATGATTCTCAGTGATGTCATCAGTCATGTACGTAATACATTGGTGGCATCAAGGGGTTAGCATGAGATTTGAATCTATTGATTACCAAACCAGTTTGTGAGTCAAAGAAGCTCAAATGGGGCTGAAAATGGGGCGCCGACGAGTTATCATACTGATAAAAATGGGAGAATGGTAAAAAAAATATCCCACAGACACCTCACCAGTCTATAGCGCCGCTGGGCCAAGTTGAGGAAAAGTAGCGCTTTCGTCCGCATTTTAACGGTATATAGATTCGCAATGTCAACGAACGCTTTTAGACGTAAGATTTTCACTGGGAATCTTTTCTCCATCATCACAATCGCATCGCATTGACAGCGACTCGTATTAGTGTTGTTATCTTCTTAACCCCTTCCAGACTGCACTGCCTTAGACGGGATGACTGGGGTTTCTAGAAATAACAAACAAAATAAGAAGCCGCAAAAAACTCAACACTGTCACTGATTCAGGTTTTTTGATCCAAGTTTATTTTCCGCTTCAAAAGCGTGGTTACTTGCAATTAATCGGATCATTAGTCCCCCTCCTTATTGCTGTCACTGTTAATGAACAATATTGGAGTATTGTCCTGGGGTTCGTGTAGGGACATTTGTTTTTGCATTTTCACATTAAGTGGATTGAACGAAGTGCCCAACATAGGTGAATGCGGAAGTTGAAGAGTGAATAATAATAATAAATAATTGGCATCTTATTTCTAGCGCCTATTCTAGAAAATCTATTCATGGCGCTTACAAAGAAATAAAACTATAAACATTCACACACACACATTCACAACACACACACATCCCACGCACACCACACACGCACACACACCAAAAATAAGAGGAGATGTGAGGATGAGGGAGAGGGTGGGAAAGGGGGTGACGCAGGGGGGGGGGGGGGGCTGTCCGCACCCATACACGCTGCTGCATACCACACATACACACACCACACCTCGCATGTGATGAAGATAGAACTGGAAAAACTTGGTTTTGGATTGAAAAACATGGATGTAGACCAAAGTTTTACACTCCGGAATCGCTGTTCTGAGAATACTCGTAATTAGGCTTGACTGGCGTTCCCTGTTGCGAGTGTACTCGGAATTCGTCCGAATGAGTTTTTGATTATGACTACAATTTGTGCTTTTTTTATTAATTTTGTTTTCGTTGTGCAGAGATCCAGCTGAGCGTACAGATCGTGCAGGGCGAGGACTGGGGCTTCAAGAAATTCATCGCCGCGACTTCCACATGGACGAGGCAACGGCTTTTTACCCGACGCAACTGACGATATTTTGTGAGGTAGAGACAAGAGAGGGAAGGAGCGAGAGAGAGATAGAGAGAGAGCGAGAATTAAAAATTGAAGTTATAGCCCTGTCGACAACTAAGGCCTATGTCAGGGCTATCACTACGTTAAATCTACCACGAGAGAGATAGAAGAGAGAGAGGAAGTAGAGAGAAGAGAGAGAACCTTAAATTATAACCCTGTCGACAACTAAAGGCTCATGTCAGGGCTGTCACTACGTTAATCTTACACAAGAGAGGGAGAGAGATAGAGAGGAGAGAATAGAGAGAGAGAGAGATTAATATACCCTTTGACACTAGGCCATGTCCAGGGCTATCATCACTACGTTAATCTTACACTAGAGAGAGGGAGAGAGAGAGAGAAGAGAGAGATTAAAATTATAAACCCTGTCGACAACTAAGGCCATGTCGTGCTATCACTACGTTAAATCTTACCACTAGAGAAGAGAGAGATTAAAATTATAACCGCTGTCGACAACTAAGGCCATGTCAGCTATCACTAACCGTTATCTTACAAACGAGAGAGAGAGAGAGATTAAGAACTTATTACCCTGTCGACAACTAGGCCTGTCAGGGCTATCTACTGACGGTAGATCGTTACCCAGAGAGAGAGATGATGAGAGAGATTAAATTATCAACCATGTCGACAACTATGGCCATGTCAGGTGCTGTCACATACGTTTAATCTTACCATATGAATGAAAAATGAATGATGTGTGTTTCTGTTGTCACGTGGTGCATGCTTGTCTCCATGGAGTTATCTGACACGAATCTAGGGGAAAGGAGTTATTTGTTGTGTAGCCGTGAATTTCGTGTGCAGAGCCCAATCGGGTCAATTTCAGTCAAGTCCATGTATACAACGCTATCGAGATTGTCATAGGACTAATGTCTTACCTAGCTCTTGCAGAAATCAATGAGACAAGCGTGCCAGTGTTTATAATAAAATATATCAGACATAATTTGTCCCTGACAGGGCTCGGAGAACACATAGGACATTTTCAATGTTAACCTTTCCCTGCCAAAGTCGCATTTTAGCACCACAATGACATTAACACCCATGTCACTAAAAGGCATCAAATCAGGGTCTGTTATCCAAAGACCCTATCTCTTCATTTTGGAGGTAAGTAGAATCTTACTTAATATGTCACAGAGAATCCCCAATATCGCTACCCTAGGTAAATTGAATGGAATTTTTGCTGAAAAATGGTGCTGGCGTTGAAGAGTTAATCATTTAATCAGACATTTGTCCTGACATGGGAGGACACAATAGGACATTTCATCTTAATAGGTCATGGCCTTATGACCTTGCCGATGGACAAGTCACTGTTTATGTGAGAAGTTATGACGATTCATAATGTTGTTCGTTATTTCTGACAGGTGAGTTGTCGTGCCGAACGGTCCAACGTCTCGGGTCATCCAACGCACTCAGTCAAAGTTCAGAGTGTCCGGCTGTCTGAAGACCTGGACAGGCTGTTCCAGACTCGCTTCAGCGACGTCTTCCCTGTTTGGGGTCACGAGTTCAGTTCACAAGTCGATTTTTGGCATGTCAGTTGGTGGATGTTTTCAATTAAAAGATAGTTTAAAAAAAAATCGAAGATCATAGCCTATGGTAAAATGCTGTGGTCACAAGAAACTCTTCCTTCGTCACGTCTTCCTCTGTGTCGAGGTCAAGAGTTCAGTAGTTCACAAGTCGATTTTGGCAGTCATTATGGTCAAATGTTTTGTCAAAAGATTTTTTTTTCAATTGTTATGGTCTGTTGCGTAAGTTTTGGTCAAAATCACGAACTCGGCTTTCAGTGACTTTTCCTGTGTTCGGTGCACTAGTTCAGATTGCACAAGTCTAATGCTCGTAGTCTATATGGTCGAGTGTTTTTGGTCAAAAGGACAAATTTTTCTGTTTCAAATATCATTGTCTATGGTAGAATGTTTTTGGTCACAAGAGAACTCGTCTTCATGACATTTTCATCTGTCAGAGGCGCAATTTTTCGAGTGCAAAATCCCCCGTGGGGATCCGGGGTTCTTCTTTTATTTTATATGTACAAATAGTCCTCCTCGCCCCCCTCCTTTTGATTATGTAGTTCTCTACTCTTTTTCGGTAGTATTGTACTCAAATTGGACCCTCTACTACTAATACGGCTCTAATTTACTCATTTTCAGTGAACATTGTTTGATGGTTTTTAATGAATAAAGCACCCATGTTGAGCCAAACTGACGATTTCAGCTATCCAGACTACGCAGACTTGTGGGTAGGTGTAACAGGTCCTGTGTAAGAGCAAAGCAGCATATCAGTGTTACTCCTCATCTGAGTAGACGCATGCAGGTCCGTACTTTGTTAGATACGTGGTGGCATCCAGATGGTTAAAGTCTTGTTGTAAAGTGTTTTATTTCTTAGTCACCACTAAGAAGGGAGCAAGGTTCTACTGAAAACTGAAAAATACAGCAATCTTCATATGTTTTGCTTAACACTGTGTTTCAATTATTTTTATTATTCTAACCACAACTGATCAACACTCAAACAACATACATAACTCACCTTTTGGAAACCAATGCCCCATCACACTAAAAACGAAAGTAGCACAGGACCGCAACTCCGATACCCGAAGCCCGGTTACTCCCATTAGCTTCGGGTCACAGGCGTTCCCATTTGACCTGCCAAGTCACTTTATCATTTCCTCTGATGTGTAGCATCGCTATTGAAGCCATCCATTTCAGCAACTTCATTTTTCTGCAGTTTTAATCTGGTCGGTTCATCCTTAGTTTTACATTATTCTTCATTCGTATTCTGGTTAGTGTTTACTAGTAGAATGATAGTATATTAATAAAAATTCCTCAATCTTAGCAAATTGGTTTATTTTTAGGGCGATGAACGGCTTCTCTCGCTGTGAATGAAATGTCATGGGTGTTCTACCTTACTGTTCCTCCCGTGGGGATAGCCCAGGGGTCTTTTGTAGGATAGTGTCCCCAAAACCTTCTGGATAGTTCTGTGCTTGTAACTACTCACTTTGTCACTCTTTGACTCGGCCTTTCCTTTGCTTACTGTCTCTACTATCTTTTCTGCCTTACTGGTCATTCTCCTGCCTTTTTTTTTCCTCTTCAAGAGACGCTTTCAAAGATCTCCACACCGAATCAAACTTACTGAGATCCTAAACTGCAGTGGAACCTCCTTTATAAGATCTCCCACATAAACCTTCCTTCTCCAAGACATTGCCCTTCTTTTTAGTATTAAAATATTCCCTTATTAAGACCCCTCCCATAACTATAAGACCTCATATATTTTGGATGATTTATCTTAAGACCCACCAGGTTCACGTTTCAAAATCTCGGGTTTCACGTAATTTCCCTCTTATACTGGTAAGAAATCCTTGTTTTGGACCAGTCTGACTCCGTACTATTCCCCCAATTTCAGACGAACATCGTTTTAACGAGCACCTTAATTTGAAGTTGGGGACATATGTTATTTGGGTGCCACAGCGACCTAGAAAAACAAGGGAACTTAATCTTGGTTGCGTCAGTGTGCCTTTAAACACCACAGACGAGCTTATTAGATAACGGTTCACGCAAGCGCTACGCCGTCATTCTCCCACGATGCTGCGGAGAGACGGTTGGGTTCACCGTTCTTTTTTTCTGTTGCTCGGCACTGTTCGTCAGAACTCGCAGCGACTCAGGCTAGCATCTACACCCGATCCCTGGGATCGTAGTTATCCTTTAAGGTCTTACAGGGAAGTTTCACTGTATTTTGCTGTTTGGTTTAAAAATTTTATTCATAAACAATCACCATATCAAAGCAGTCATCAGAATGGTATCCATGAGCACAACTAAGCTTACAGCTTATACTAGGTGCTCAAAAATTTGAAGTCCACAGTATTGGCTGGCACCTAGTGAATTAGTACAGCTAGGTAAATGATGAAAGAAGGGTAAAAGGCACAGAAGCATAACAACGGGGGAATACTAATTAAAGGAGAACAAACAAATTCATAGACATATGCCTGAACAACCAATCAAAAAAAGATACGAAGAGAAGAGGAAAAAAAAAAGAAGAAGTACACATTATGACAGAGTACGACAAGTAGGGGCAGATTATGTTTTAGTTAATTAGATACAAATACATCATGTTTCCGCTCAGACAAGCAGACCAGTGCCGAAAGCCATTTCATTTCACCGGTAAACATGGTATGTTCTTGTTCTAGGCGTCGTAACGGCCGCATGACCATCTGCATTCATAATTGACGAAACCGTCTGAGCGATGGAAAGAAGACGAAGACCTTACAGTTTTTTTTGGGTTTCTGTTTTTCACAGCGCGGTCTCACATGTTCTTTGCCATAGTTTGACCATGAAGATGACGGAGAGCAAGCGGGTGATCATGGGAACATTTTGGCTTTTTTAACCCTTTCCCGACAGTCCATTTTTCAGCCCCCAAATTCATAAACCTTTAGCACACTGATTTTTTCTGCTGTTCCGTACTCGTCCACTTGTTTCTTTTTGAGGCGGTGGAAAAACGCTTACACCCACTTGATTCAACATGCTCTAATTGCTCTGTGTGGTGGTGCTTGCAGCTTGTTATTGGAATACTAATTACCCTTTCACTCGCCAACGTCCGTATTTTAGCAAACCGAAGTGATTTACACCTCTGTCACTAAAAGGCGTCAATTGGGGTCTTACCATCCAAGACTCGATTGTCTTTAATTTTGGGAAGTAAGGATAGACTTATTTTATATATGTCACAGAAGAATCCCCAAAACTGCAGACGGATTTTGTTCTCTACCCAGGTAATTTATAGTTGTTTGGTACTGGGCGATGCCAGGGTTAAAGTGAAATGATTGAGACGAAAAGTTTGATGCAAAGCATTTTTTGTCCGTGCATGTTGTTTGTTGGTTGGGAACAAAAAGAAGAAGCAAAACAACAAAGCGAAAAGTGTTGACTTACGTTCGGCCTGTCAGGACTGAGTGCGAATGCTTCAACTTGACCTGGGCGTCGAAAACAACGATTGCGGTCTCTGGAATATTTTTTTTTTTTTTTTTTTTCCCGGAATTTGTGAATATTTCCCCTCCGCATTTTAGGCCCTGGTCGGTCCACCCAGCCTGTGCGTGTTAGACATCGTCGACTCGGTAACAAACAAACCGTTCTCATGCCGAACGAAGAATTTATCAGCGATATGATGATCTGACCACCCAAATTTTCACCACTAGGACACGTGTCTTCACTGAGCAGTTATGATCAAAGTTTGAACTGAAACAGTTGCGATCGTGTCGATCTTTACGACTCTGTGCATAAGTAAATGCAAGTCCAACTTCCAACTTGAACTATTGATCGTCCTCACTCCTTAAGTTGAACTCGGTGAATCGTCTCACTTTAAACCAAAAAAAGTTGAAAAGCAGCTCCTTTTCGTTTATCAAACTGATAATATCGGCGTTAGTGTTTGGCCCTGAAACACTCGCTTAATGCAAACCACTCGCAAATCCGATAATGAAAGCAGCTGGCGCTTAGCTGTTTGCCGGTGATTTCGTATATGTGCCATTTTGTTCAGCCGGTTGTACTGCGGTAAAAGTTCGTGTGTTCAACTGTGAATGTAATGAACTGCCAGTACACGTTACTTTTGTCATGTTTTGTGTTGTGTCGTTAGCGAATTCAGTATTTAGGTAAAGGCGAGTTAGTATTTTTAGTTTGTGTTCGAGTGCAACACGTGCCTCAAAGTTGCCGGTAGTGGCTTTCGACCGTTTCTTCTCTCGGCTTCTCAGGTTCGTTTTTCTTGTTCGTCCTCTTGCGCTTAGACACTGAACGCGGCTTTATCGTTGTTTTTCTCTGATAGGAAAAGAAAAGGGATTTTAACCCCCTTGCCTGCCAGAGAAAAGTAAAGAAAACATAATTGGGCAAATCTATGACATGAAAAGACCAACTGATAGAGCCATATCTGAGAAATGGTTTGGATATTACTCTCTTGATTATGTTAGAGCAAGCCAGCATATCAGTTTCTTCCTCTTGCTCTGATGCTCTCGTGATGTCACCAGGTCGAGTACTGATACGTTAGTGGCAGTCAAGGTAATAAAATTCACGGGGTGAGGCTTAGACACCGTGCCGTTTTGTAGTCCGGAAAAACTGTACTGTATATGCATGTTTATTATGTCCATATCGCTGTGTCGTTTTCAGAACCGCGTGTGAGATAACGATGTGTACCATGACCGTGATGCGGAGATTCTGCGCTTCATCCTACACCGGGGCGACCCCTAAAAAAAAAAAAAAAGAAAAAAAACAAAACAAAAAAAAAAAAAAAAACAAGAAAAAAAAAGAAAACAAAAAAAGAAAAAAACAAAAAAAAAATGGAATAAAAACAAAATAACCCATTTTTCTCTTGAGTTATAAGAAAAACCAAAAAAACACAAAAGACTTACCAAAAATAAAACAATGAAAAAGAAAAAAACAAAAAAAAAAAAAAAAAAAAAAAAAAAAGAAAAAAAAAGACGTGATGCGGGAGATGCTGCGCTTCATCTACACCGGCGAGCCCCCGAACCTGGACAAAATGGCAGACGGGCTGCCTGCCGCTCGCCGATACGGTCAAGAGGTTCGATTCTTTCATCAAGGTCATGTGTGAGAACACTGTACTTTAACCCTTTCCAAATTTCGCTTTATGCACCACATGGTTTTCCAACCAGTGCCATAACCCTCTTCACCGCCCATGTCGCATTTTCTGGCACCACGATGGTTTTAGCACCCAGTGCCTTAACCCTTTCACCGCCAATGTCGCATTTATAGCACCAAGCACGATGTTTACACCATTGCCTTTAACCCTTTCACCTCCGAATTGTCGCATTTAGGCACCAAGATGGTTTAGCGCAACAGTGCCGTTAACCCTTTCACCGCCTACTTGTCCGCATTTATGCACCACGTGGTTTAGCACCAGTATCCGTTAACCCTTTCCAACCGCCAATGTCCACATTTATTCACCGCGATGGTTTAGCACCAGTTGCCGTTAACCCTTCACCGCCAAATGTCACATTTATGCACCACGACGATGGTTTTAGCACCAGTGCCATTAAACCCTTTCACGCCAATGTCCACATTTAATGCACAACGATGTTTAGCACCATGCCGTTCACCCTTTCACCGCTCAAGTGTCCATTCATGCACCACGATTGGTTTATCACCATTTGCCATTAACCCTTTCACCGCCATGTCAACATTTTTGTAGCACCACAATGAGTTAACACCATGTCATAGAAACGGCCTCAACCAGGGTCTGTTATCCAAATAGCTATTTATTCATATTTTTTAGGAGTTTTAAGATAGCCTTCCTAAATACATGTCCAGCCAGAGGAGTCCCCAATATTGCCGATGATCGTTAGGAGGTAAGGAATGGATAGACCTCCTTTAAATAACATGGTCACAGAGGAATCCCCCATATTGCCCAGATGATGTTAAGGAGGTAAGGAATGGATAGACACTTCCTTACGTACATGTCACCAGAGGAATTCCCAATATTGCAGATGATGTATAGGAGGTAGGAATGGATAACCTTCCCTTAAATCCATTTCACACAGGAATCCCAATATTGGCAGATGATGTTAGGAGTAAGGAACTGTGATAGACCTTCCTTAAATACATGTCCAGAGGATCCCCAATATTTGCAGATGATGTTTAGGAGGTAAGAATGGGATAAGACCTTCCTTAAATGCCTGTAACAGAGGTATCCCCAATATTGCCGATGATGTTGCGGAGGTAAGGAATGAATAGCCGTACCTTCAATGCATGTCCACAGAGGGAATCCCCAATATTTTGCTATGGTGTTACGGAGGTAAGGAATGGAATAGACCTTCCTTAATAAGAACATGTCACAGAGGGATCCCTCCAATAATTGCAGATGATGTTTAGGGAGGTAATTATGGATAGACCCTTCCTTAAATGCATGTCCCACAGATGTATCCCCAATATTGCAGATGAGTTAGGAGGTCAAGGAATGGATAACCTTCCTTAAATGCATGTCACCAGAGTAAATCCCCACTATTGGACAAAAAAAAAAAAAAAAAAAACAGATTGATGTTAGGAGGTAATTAATGGCAGAGACCTTCCTTAAATACATGTCACAGAGGAATCCCCAATATTGGCAGATGATGTTTATGAGGTAAGGAATGGATAGACCTTCCTTAAATACATGTCACAAGGTATCCCCGCAATATTGCAGATGAATGTTAGGAGGTAGGAATGGATTAGACACCTTCCTTAAATGCATGTCACAGAGGTATCCCCAATAATTGGCAGATGATGTTTAGGCAGTAGAATTATAGACCTTCCTTTCATAAAATGTCCCACGAGGAAATCCCCAAAGTTGCAGATGATGTTCGGGAGTAAAGGAATGGATGACCTTCCCCCTATACATGTCACAGAGTGTCCCAATATTGCAGATGATTTAGGAGTAAGGAATGGATAGACCTTCCTTAAAATGCATGTCACAGAAGGAATCCCCGATATTGCAGATGATGTATAGGAGGTAAGGAATGGATAGACCTTCCTTAATCCCTGTCCACAGAGGAATTCACCATATTGCAGATGATTTTAGAGGTCAGGAATTCATATACCTTCCCTTAAATACATGTCACAGAGGAATCCCCCCCAATATTAGCAGATGATTTTAGAGGTAAGAGAATGGATAGACCTTTCCTTAAAATACATGTCAACAAGATCCCCAATATTTGCCGAATTGAATGTTAGGAGGTAAGGATGGATAGACCTTTCCTTAAATACATGTCGCAAGAATCCCCAATAATTTCAGATGATGTTAGAGGAGGTAAGAATGGATAGACCTTTCCTTAAATACATGTCCAGAGGAATCCACCAATATTGCAGAATGATGTTTTAGGAGGTAAGGACATGGATAGACCTTACCTTCTAAATACATGTCCCAAGAGGATCCCCAATATTGCAGATTGATGTTAGGAGGTAAGGATGTATAGAACCTTCCTTAAATACATGTTTCACAGAGGCATCGCCAATATTGCAGATGATGTTAAGGAGGTAAGGAATTGATAGGCCCCTTCCTTTATACATGTCACCAGAGGAACTCCCCATATTGCAGATGAATGTTAGGAGGTAAGGAATGGATAGACATTCCTTCAAAATACATGTCCCCCAGGGGAATCCCCAATATTGCAGATGATGTTAGGAGGTAAGGAATGGATAGACCTTTCCTATAATACCTGTCACAGAGGAATCCCCAAATATATGCAGATGATGTTAGGAGGTAAGGAAAATGGATTAGACCTTCCTTAAATACATGTCAGAACAGAGGATCCCAATATTGCAGAATGATGTTGAGGAGGTATAGGAATGGATAGACCTTCCTAAATCATGTCACAGAGGATCCTCCAATATTGCAGATGATGTTTAGGAGGTAAGGAATGGATAGACCTTCCTTAAATACAATGTCACAGAGGTTATCCCAAATTATTTGCAGATGATGTTAGGAGGTACGAATGGAATATACCTTCCTTAAATACAGTCACAGAGTAAATCCCAATATTTGCAGATGATGTTTGGGAGTTAAGGAATGGATATGACCCTTACTTTATCATGTCACAGAGGAATCCCCAATAATTGCGATTTGATGTTTAGGAGGGTAAGGGAATGGATAGACATTCCTTAAATACATGTCCCAGATGACATCCCAATATTTGCCAGAGCATGATAGTTAGGAGGTAAGGAATGGGTAGCACCTTTCCCTTAAATACGTGTCACAAGAGATTCCCCCAATAATTGGAGTGACATGTTTCGGAGGTAAGGAATGATAGACCTTTCCTTTACACATGTCACAAGAGAATCCCCCCAATATTGCAGATGATGTTTGTAGTAAGGTACGTATGGATAGACCTTCCTTAAATACATGTCACATAGGATCCCCAATATTGCAGATGATGTTAGGAGGTAAGGAATGGATAGAACCTCCTTAAATAACATGTCCACAGAGGTATCCCCAATATTGCAGATGTGTTAGGGGGTAAAGATGGATAACCTTCCTTTAAAATACATGTCCACAGATGAAATCCCACCAATATTGCAGATGATGTTTAGGAAGTAGGCATGGATAGACCTTCCCTTAAATACATGTCACAGAGGTATCCCCAATTTGCAGATGATTGTTAGGATGTAAGGATGGATAGACCTTCTTAAATTACATGTCACAGAGGTATCCCCAAATATTGCAAGATGATTTTTAGAGAGGTAGAATGATATACCTTCCTAAATACATTTCACAAGGAATCCCCGATATTGCAGATGATGTTTAGGAAGGTAAGAAGTGTATATGCCTTACTTTATACAGTGTTCACAAGGAATCCCCCAATATTTGCAGATGATGTTAGGAGGTAAGGAAATGATCGGCCTTACTTTATACATGTCACAAGAGGATCCAAATATTGCAGATGATGTTAAGAGGTAATGAATTGGATATGCCTTACCTTTATCCATGTCACCAGAGGAATTCCCCCAATATTTCAGATGATGTTAGGAGGTAAGTAATGATAGCTTACTTTATACAGTCCCAAGAGAATCCCCAATTATGCAGATGATGTTTAGGAGGTAATTGACTGGTAGGCCTTACTGTTATACACTTTCCACAGAGGAACTCCCCAATATTGCAGATGATGTTTAGAGGTAATGAATTGTAGCCTTTTACTTTATACATGTTCCATGCAGGAATCCCCATATTGCGATGGATGTTAGGAGGTATAGTGAATGATAGGCTTACTTTATACATGCACAGAGGCATCCCCAATATTGCAGATGATGGTTAGGAGTAAGGAATGGATAGGCCTTTACTTTTATACATGGTCACAGGAGGACCCCAATATTGCATAGTGATGTTAGGAGGTTAAGGAAATGGCTAGGCCTTACTTTATACATGTCCACAGAGGAATCCCCAAGTATTGGCAGATGATGTTTAGGATGTAAGGAATGGATAGACCTTCCTTAAATACATGTTCACAGAGGAATCCCCCAATATTGCAGATGATGTTAGGAGGTAAGGAAGGATAGGCCTTACTTTTTATACATGTCACAAGGAATCCCCAATATTGCAGATGATTTTTTAGAGGTAAAGGAATGATGAGCCTTACTTTTATCATGTCACAGAGGAATCCCCATATTGCTAGATGATGTTAGGAGGGTAGACGGCATTGGATGACCTTCCTTCAATCGTGTCACAGAGGAAATCCCCAATATTGCAGATGATGTTAGGATTTTAAGGAATGGATGCCTTACTTTATACATGTCCAGAGGAATCCCCAATATTGCAGATGATGTTAGGAGGTAATGAATGGATACGACCCTTCCTTAAATACATTGCAAAGAGGAATCCCCAATAATTGGCAGTGATGTTAGGAGGTAAGGAATGATAAGCCTTCCTTAAATACCATGTCCCAGGGAATCCCCGAATATTGCAGATAGATGTTAGGGGTAAGGAATGGATAGACCTTCCTTAAATACAATGTCACAGAGGAATCCCCAATAATTTCAGATGATGTTAGGAGGTGAGGAATTGATATACCTTCCTATAATGCATGTCACAGAGTATCCCCAAATATTGCAGATGATTGTTAGGAGGTAAGGAATTTGGATATAACCTTCCTTAAATGCATGTCACAGAGGACTCCCAATATTGCGATGATGTTAGGAGGTGAAGGAATTGTAGACCTTTCCTTAATACATGTCACAAGAGGAATCCCCAATATTGCAGATGATGTTAGAGTAGGAATGGATAGACCTTCTTAAATCCATGTCCAGAGGTATCCCATCATTGCAGATGATGTTAGTAGGTAAGGAATGGATAGACACTTCCTATAAAATACATGTCCACATAGGTATCCACCCTATTGCAGATGATGTTAGGAAGGTAAGGCAAATGGGTAGCCTTACCTTAACATACATGTCACAGAAGTGAAATCGCCAATATTGCAGATGATGTTTAGGAGGTAGGAATGGATATACCTTTCCTTAATACATGTCACAGAGGTATCCCCATATATTCAGATGATGTTGATGAGGTAATAATGGATAAACCCTTCCTTAAATTCATGTCCACAGCGGAATCCCCAATATTGCAGATGATGTTAGGAGGTAAAGGAATGGATAGAGCCTTCCGTAAATACATGTCACAAGGAATCCCCAATATTGGCAGATGATGTTAGGAGGTAAGGATATGGATAGACCTTCCTTAAATACATGTCACAGAGGAATCCCATATTGCCAGATAGAATTTTTTATGAGGTACTGATGGATAACCTTCCTTAAGCATGTCCACAGAGGTATCCCCATATTGCAGTATGATGTTAGGAGGTAAGGAATTGGTTTAAGACCTTCCTTAAATACATGTCACAAGAGGTATCCCCAATATTGCAGATGAATGGTTTTAGAGGTAATGCGATGGATCAGACCTTCCTTAAATACCAATGTCCGAGAGTATCCCCAATATTTGCAGATGATGTTAGGAGGATAAGGATGGATATACCTTCCTTAATACATGTCGTCAAGGAATCCCCAATATTGCCGATTTATTCGGTAGGATGTAGTGATGGAATAGACCTTCCTTAAATACATGTCCACGAAGGTATCCCCAATATTTGCAATGATGTTAGGAGGTACAGATGGATCAACCTTCCATTTAAATACAGTCACAGAGAATCCCAATATTGCATATGATTTTAGGGTTAAGGAATGGATAGACCTTTCCTTAAATCCATGTCACGAGGAATCCCCAAATAGTGCAGATGAATTGTTTAGGAGGTATGATGGATAGACCTTCTTAAATTACATTGTTCACATAGGAATCCCCAGTAAATTGCAGATGATGTTAGGAGGTTAGGAATGGATAGACCCCTTCCTTAAATACATGTCTCGAAGAGGAATCCCCTAATATTGCAGATGATGTTTAGGAGGTAAGGAAATGGATAACCTTCCTAAATACATGTCACAGGTATCCCCAATATTGCATATGATGTTAGGAGGTACGGAATGGATAGACCTTTCCTTAAATTGCATAGTCGCCAGAGGTGTCCCCAAATAATTGCAGTGATGTTAGGAGGTAAGGAATGGATAACCCTCCTTAAATGACATTTCACAGAGGAATCCCCAATATTGCAGATGAGGTATGAGGTAAGGAATAGGATAGACCTCCTTAACATACATGTCACAGAGGGTATCCCCAATATTGCAGATTGATGTTAGGAGGTAAGGAATGGATAGACCTTCCTATAAATGCTGTCACATAGGAATCACCCATATTGCAGATGATGTTGGAGGTAAGGAATGGGAATAGACCCTTCCTTAAATACATGTCACAGAGGAATCCCCAATATTGCAGATGATTTTTTTTTAGGAGGTAAGGAAGGATTACCCTTCCTTAATACATTTCACAAGGTATCCAATATTTGCAGATGAATGTTTAGGAGGTAAGGAATGGATTAACCTTCCTTAAATTACATGTCCAGAGGAGTCCCCAAATATTGGCAGATGATGTTAGGAGGTCAGGAATGGATAGACCCTTCCTTAAATACATGTCACAGAGGAATCCCCAATATTGCGATGATGTTATGATGTAAGGAATGGTAGACCTTCCTTATACATGTCACAGGGGAATGGTCACAAGGAATCCCCAAATATTGCAGATTAATGTTAGGAAGTACGGAAATGGATAGACCTTCCTGTTAAATACATGTTCACATAGGAATCCCCAAATATTGCAGGATGATGTTTAGGAGGTAAGGATGGTAGCAAGACCTTCCTTAAATACAATGTCCACAGAGGATCCCAATATTGCAGATGATGTTCAGGAGGTAAGGAATGGATAGTCCCTTACTTTATACATGTAACAGAGGAATCCCAATATGTGCGATTGATGTTTGGAGTTAAGGAATAGGATAGACCTTCTTTAAATCATGTCACAGAGGAGTCCCAATAATTGCAGATGATGTTAGGAGGTAAGGAATGTATAACCTTCCTTGAATCCATGTCACAGCAGGAATCCCCAATATTTGCAAAGATGATGTTTAGGAGGTAAGGAATTGGATATAACCTTTCCTTAATACATGTCACCGAGGAATCCCCACTATTGCAGATGATGTTAGGAGGTAAGGAATGGATAAGACCTTCCCTTAAATACATGTCACAGAGGTAATCCCCCAAATAGTTTCAGATGAGTGTTAGGAGGTAAGAATGGAGAACCTTCCTTAAATACAATGTTCACAGAGGTTATCCCCAATATTGCAGATGATGTTTAGGAAGGTAGGAATGGATTGACCCTTCCTTAAATACATGTCACAGAGGAATCCCCAATATTGCAGATGATTTGAGGAGGTAAGGAATGGATAGACCTTCCTTAAATAACCTGTCACATAGGTATCCACCACTTTTATATTGCAGATGTTGTTAGGAGGTAAGGATGGATAACCTTCCTTAAATTACATTTCACAGCAGGTAATTCCCCAATATTGCAATGTTTTTTAGGAGGTATATGGAATGGATAAGACCTTTCCTTAAATTCATGTCCACGAGGAATTCCCCATATTGGCGATGATGTTAGGAGGTAAGGAATGGATAGGCCCATTACTTATACATGTCACAGAGAATCCCCCCAAATATTGCAGATGAATGTTAGGAGGTAGGGAATGGATAGGCCTTACTTTATACTGTCACAGAGGAATCCCCAATATTGCAGATGAATTTAGGGAGGTACTGCATGGATATGCCTTCTTTTTATACATGTCACAGGTCCCAATATTTGCAGATGATGTTAGAGAGGTAATAATGGATAGGGCTCCCTTACTTTATACATTCTCACGAGAATCCCCATATGCAGATGAATGGTTTATAGGTAAGGAAAATGAGATATTAGGCCTTACTTTATACATTTCCACAAAGAGGAATCCCCAATAATTGCAGATTATTTAGGAGGTAGGAATGGCTAGGCCTTACTTTTATACATGTCACCGAGGATCCCCATATTGTCAGGTATGATGTTAGAGGTAAGAAATTGGATAGGCCTTACTTTATACATGGCACAAGGAATCCCCAATATTGCAGATGAATTGTAGGAGGTAAGGAATGGATATGCCCCTTACTTTATACATGTCCCCACAGATGAAATCCCCAATATTGCAGATGATGTTTATGAGGTAAGAATGGATACCTTCCTTAAGCAAGAGAAGATACTGTTCACAGAAGGAATACCCAATATTGCAGATGATGTTAGGGAGGTAGGGAATGGATAGGCCTTACTTTTTATACATGTCCACAGAGGAATCCCCAATATTGCAATGATGTTGAGGTAAGGAATGGATAGGCTTACCTTTATACATGTCACAGAGGAATCCCCATAATTGGCAGATGTTTTAGGAGGTAAGGATGGATAGCCTTTCCTTAAATACATGTCACAGAGGAATCCCCAATATTGTCAGATGACTGTTAGGAAAAGGTAAGGACTGGATAGGCCTTCTTTATACAATTTCATAGAGGAATCCCCAATATTGCAGATGATGTTAGGAGGTGAAGGAATGGATAGACCGTTCCTTAAATACATTGTCCCACAGAGAATCCCCAATATTTGCAGATGATGTTTCGAAGGTACTGAATGGATAGACCCTTCCTTAAATAACTAGGTCCCACAGAGTAATTCCCCAATATTGCAGATGATGTGTAGGAGGTAAGGAATGGATAGACCCTTCCTAAATACATGCACAGAGAATCCCCAATATTGCATATGATGTTAGGAGGTGAGAATGGAATTGGACTTCACTTAAATGCATGTCACAAGGTATCCCCCAATAATTGAAAGATGATGTATGAGGTAGGAATGGATAGTACCTTCCTTTAAATGCATGTCCCCACAGAGGAAATCCCCAATTTTGCCAGATGATGTTAGGAGGTAAGGAATGGATTACCTTCCCTTATACATGTCCAGAGGAATTCCCCAATGTTGCATATGAATTGTTATGGAGGTAAGGAATGATAGCCCTTCTTAATACATGTCACAGAGGTATCCCTCCAATATTGGCGATTTTTTTTGGGGGGGGAAAAAAAATGGGGGTGTTAGTGAAGGTAAGTCAATGGATAGACCTTCCTTAATACATGTCAGAGAGGTATCCCCAGTTATTGCAGATGAAATGTTAGGAGGTAAGGACGATAGACCTTCCTTAAAAATACTATGTCACGAGGAAATCCCCAATATTTCAGATGATGTTTATGAGGTAAGGAAACTGGATAGACCTTCCTTTAAATCTACATGTCACGAGCGGTATCCCAATATTGCAGATGATGTTGGGGAGGTAAGGAATGGATAACACTTCCTTAAATGCATAGTCACACAGAATCCCCAATATTTGCAGATGATGTTAGGAGGTAAGGAAAATGGATAGACCTTCACCTTCCTTAATACTGTCAAGAATGAATCCCCAATATTGCGATGTGTTAGGAGTAAGATGGATGACCCTTCCTTAAATACATGTCCACGAGGAATCCCAACAATATTGCAGATGATTTTAGGGAGGTAAGGAATGGTAGCCCTTCCTTAAATGCATGTCACAGATTATTCCCCAATATTGCAGATGATGTATAGGAGGTACGGAATGGATATACCTTCCTTAAATACATGTCCACAGAGGAATCCCCAATATTGCAGATGATGTTAGAGGTAAGGAATGATAGACCTTACTTAAATACAATGTCACAGAGGAATCCCCAATACTTGCGATGATGTTTAGGATGTAAGGAATGGAATAGACCTTCCTTAATCTGTCCATAAGGAATCCCCCAATATTGCAATGATGTTAGGAGGGTTAGGAATGGGATAGACCTTTCCTTCATACATGTCACGAGGTTATCCCCAATATTGCGATGATTTTGGAGGTAAGAATGATAGACCTTCCTTAATATACATGTCACAGAGTATCCACAATATTGCGAGATGATGTGAGGGAGGTTAAGGAATGGATAGAACCTTCCTTAAATCATGTCACAGAGGATCCCCAATATTGCAGATGATGTTAGTTAGGTAAAGTAATTGATAGACCTTCTTTAAATACTGTCACAGAGGAATTCTCCCCATTTGCAGATGAATGTTTAGGAGGTATAAGGAATGGATGAACCTTCCTTAATACATGTACACAGAGGTATCCCAATAGATATTGCAGAATAGAATGATTAGGAGGTAAGGATGTATAGCCCTTCCTTAAATACATGTCACAGAGGAAATCCCCATATTTGCAGATTGATGTTTTTAGGAGGTAGGCATGGATGGACCTTCTTTAATACATGTCACAGAGGAATCCCCATATTGCAGATGATGTTGGAAGGTAAGGAATGGATAAGCTTCCTTAAATACAATGTCCACAGAGGTCATCCCCAATATGCAAGATGATGTTAGGAGGTTAAGAATGGGTAGACTCTTCCTTAAATACATGTCCAGAGGTATCCTCACAATATTCAGATGATTTTAGGAAGGTAAGGAATGGATAGAAAGACCTCCTTAATACATGTTCCACAGATGAATCCCCATATGCAGATGATGTTCTTGAGGTAAGGAATGATATGTCCCTTACTTTTAATACATGTCCACAGAGAAATCCCCATATATTGCAGATGAATGTTTAAGGAGGTAAGGAATGGGATGGCCTTACTTTATGGCCATGTCACAGAGGGAATCCCCCAATATTTGGCAGATGTTTAGGAGGTGAATGGATAGGCCTACTTTATACATGTCCAGGGAATCCCCCATATTGCAGGATGAATGTAGGAGGTTAAGGAATGTATAGGCCCTTACTTTTATACATGTCACATAGGAATCCCCAAATTGCAGATGATGTTAGGAGGTAAGTGGAATGGATAGGGCCTTACGTTATACATGTCCACGATGAATCCCCAATATTGCGATGATGTTTCAGGGAAGGTAAGGAATTGATAGGAGGCCCTTACTTTTATACATGTCACGCGAGGGATCCCCAATATTTGCAGATGATGTTAGGAGGTAAGTATGAACTTGATAGGCCTTACTTTTATAAATGTCCACAGAGAATCCCCAAATATTGCAGATGATGTTAGGAGGTCAGGAATGGATAGGCCTTACTTTATACTGTCCCAGAGGAATCCCACAATATTTGCAGATGATGTTAGGTAGGAAGGAAATGGATTAGACCGTTCCTTAAATTACATGTCACAGAGGAATTCCCCAATATTGGCGATGAATTTAGGAGGTAAGGAAAGAATACGCCTTACTTTATACAATGTCCACAGAGGAATCCCCAATATTGCAGATATGTTAGGAGGTAAGGAATGGATAGCCTTACTTTAATACATGTCACAGAAGGAATACCCCCAATCATTGCATATGACTGTTAGGGAGTTTAAGGAATGGATAAGCCCTTCCTTATACCTGTCACAGAGAATCCCCTAATATTGCAGATGGATGTTAGGAGGTAGGAATGTATAGGCCTTACTTTATACGAATGGTCTACAAAGAAAGGAATCACCCAATATTGCAGATGATGTTACGAAGTAAGGATGGTAGACCCTTCCTTAATACACTGTCACAGAGGTAATCCCCAATATTGCAGAATGATGTTAGGAGGGTAAGGAATGGATAGGCCTTACTTTATACACGTCACAAGGATCCCCAATATTGCGATGATGTTAGGAGTAAAGGAATGGATAGCCTTACTTTATACATGTCACAGAGGTTCCCCATATTGCAGATGATGTTAGGGGACTACAAGGATGGATAGGCCTTACGTTATACACTTCCCAAGAGGAAATCACCCAATATTTGCAGATGATGTAGGAGGTAAGGAATGGATAGACCTTCCGTTAAATACTGTCCCACAGAGGAATTTCCCCAATATTGCAGATGATGTTAGGAGGTAAGGAATGATAGACAGCTTCCTTCATAAAATGTTCTCAGAGACTTCCCCAAATATTTGCAATGAATGTTAGGAGGTAGGAAATGGATAGACCCTTCCTTTTAAATACATGGTTCACAGAGGAATACCCCAATATTGCAGATGAAAGTTAGGAGGTAAGGAATGGATAGACCTTTTCCTTAAATATGTCACAAGAGGAATCCCCCAATATTGCGATGATTTTTTTTTTCCTCCCTTACCCGGTAAGATTAATGGACAAGTTGTGTTTTTGAAAATGCTGACGGCGAAGGTTAAAAAGCATCAAATCAGGGTCTGTTATCGGTAGACCCCATTAAAAAAAAAAAAAATTTATTGCTGTCCCCATCTTCTGGGCCGTACAGTGGCTTTGCTCCACACGTCCGCTCATTCCGATTCCCAATTTCGCATCTCACACCTCCCACGTTCAGTCGAGAAATCCGAGCAGTTTCAAGGGTAGCGAATCTATTTCGTCCTCATGAGGCACCACCCCGGGGACGCTGCACTGCTGCTGATCACTTAGGTGAGTTCAGTCGCGCCTGTTCAAGACACGAACCACCTACGAGCCCCTCTACTGACGACACTATTATTGTAGTCACAGAGCCACGTGAGTGAGGTCCCCCCCTCCGAGGGCTCCACCATGACCGTTCCCACAGACAGCTCCCAGTAACACACTGATCCCCATGACCTTTGACCCTAACGCACCAAGGCATAGACTGGATCGGAAACCGAAACCTGATGTCCCATAAGAGCAGGGTTGCAAGCCAGCAGAATTTGAGACTTTTTTTAAATTATTTTTTAAGTAAGTTGGGGATGGAAATGAGGCGATGCTATGATGATGATGAATGATTGCCTATGGGTTCCTATCGGTCTGAGACTGCGTTTACCACTGTTATCCTACGCTTCCCTTTCAGAATGAATATCCCAAGCGTTTAACTCACTCGGGGCGATTTGAGCCCGAATTCGGCTTCTGGCTCCACAACCGTTTAGGACGAATGGCCTCCGGATCCGGCGCATAAGAGTTTTTCAAGAGTTTTCATTTCTGGGGTGTAACCAGCTTTCCTGTGCGAATTCATAACCTATTTCATTGCATTGACCTTCCCTCTCTTGAAATCACCAATCATTGCAGACTTTACATTCAGGCTTTGTTGTATAGAGGGGTCAAGATCGGAATGTGAAGTTTCCTTCTTTTCTATTTGTTAGTGTTTTCGTCAATAGGAGACAAAACGATTGAAAGGTAGGAATCTGAATATTTTACGATCGTTTGAGTGCATGGTGTTTTGCTACATCTTTTTTTCTGAAAATATTGTTGCCTACTCTTCATAAACTTGGTTTTTTGTTGAATTTAATTTTACGAACCTAGTCACTGCAAAGTCCCCACAGAAACAAGGGGAAATATTTCGGCCAGTCCCGAGTGAGTTAACCAGGCCCATAGAAATACAGACACCTGCAGTGTTTGGTTCTTGAAATTAAGCACACTCTCAGAATCGCCATCCGTTAAGCGGATGAAGCTCGACTGTGTGATTCCGTTCTTCCCATTGACTCCACCCAATCACTCTGGGTAGGAGTTGGTCCCTAGGACCGAAAAACCCCTTCGCCTCTGATGGGATTCGAACCCAGACCTCCCAGCCAGTTAGTCCGCGACGCTAACCACTATGCTACGGTGGCCTGGTCAGACCCCATTTTCTATGATTTTGGGAAAAAGAATGGTCCTTATATGAAGCCGCTGTGCTTTGACCCTCATGACGACAATGTATTGATGAACATGATGATAAATGGATATGATTGACGATGGCTGAGGGGTAGCCACCTTGTTGATGTGTGCAGTATGGCGTTGGAGCGCCTCAAGTGATGTTGTGAGGCAGGCGCTATGCTCATAACCTCATGATCTACAAACGTTTTGCGAAAATTCTGGTCCTGTCGGATCTACACAGCGCTGACCAGCTTAAGAGTCACGCCATCGCTTTTTATTCAACATGTCAAAATGAACGCCACTAACATCTTTTTTTTATTGAGGCAAAGAAGAAGCGCCACAAAGCTTTGGTATAATTCTAGTCACAGAGACTTATCTCTTGTGAAATTCGGGTTGCCTCTTCCCCCGGAGAGAGGCTCCATCGCAAGTTGCAGCAACCTACACATTTTCTTTTGGGGGGGGGGGGGGGGGGGAGTTGGGGGGGGCACAGGGTGAGGAGGGCTCTTGGGGGGGACCACACTTGGAAACACCTACGTCATTTTGCCATACCAGGCCGCTGGTTTCTCCCTGCTCTTACCGCTTTCCAGCTGCCGTGGGATTTTTTTTATTTTACATGCTTTGAAAGCACACGGGTCCAAGACACTGACTTTAAGTCCACCATCCGAAGGACTGGACGTTCGGTTCGATTTTCCCTTGTCCAAACCTAGAAAGGAAAGGGCGAGATGCCGGGATTCGAACCCGTGTCTTCTCATGTTGTCAGTCACGCATTACATTTGGTCAGGCGAACGTCTTATCCACCTCTGCCCACCTTTCTCATCTTGCCTCAGCAAAGCGAAAATGCGACAATATCGTCAGAAACAACTAAGCAAACACTCAAAATATGTAGGAAGACACAGAGAAAAAAAGATTGGACAAGGTCCCGGGGCACGCTCAAGGAAACAACGCACACGCAACGCATGCTACCACGCATGCAGACACGCGCATATTTCCACAATACGAAATTTTTATACGACTCGTATCACATCAAAGTGCCAAGTTATATAATGACAGAATCATAGTACCGTAGTCAATACGGACTACTTAAGGCATATTTCCTGGGTACAGGGGATTTATTTTCTCTCATTCTTGCACTAGGCCTTAACGTTCTGCACGTGGAGTCTTTCGATGAAGAAACGTAAACCAGAGGTCCCCCGTGTGCCCATGCATTGCATACATTAAACCCAGTGGCAACGAAAAGTTGTCCATTTGGTCAAATTTACACTCCCTCGTCAGTCACAAAATCGCATGCAGGTTAGAGCAACCCGAATTTTTCACAGAGACGCACTGTGACTATAAAGTACTATACCTAATACCTATTTTTCTGTATAAGGCCATCCCTCCAAATTTTACCCAATCTTCAGTTTTTGGTAAATAAGAGGCACAGGTGTGAGTCTGGGGTAAACAAAATAAGTGCTTTATTGTCTGAAAAAATCCGGTAGTCCGACATCCATGATTATTCAGTAACTGAAAAATTTTGATTTCCCAGCAAGCATAATGAGAGACTTAGTGTCGATTTTTTTCACGCCAGAGGGCATGCCGCTCGTGTGGGCTAATCCTCTCTATATTCTTTAGTTGGGGATAAGAAAATGAGAGAGACATTGGAGTAGTCCCTACCACTCTCTCTCTCTTAATACGCCCAATTAAGAAATCGCGTGAATAAGCCCTTATTGCCTTTACTGCCCTTCTGGCCGTGAACAAATATCCCATAATGTCGACCCCCCACCCCATTTTGTTGACCCAGCACCATAAAGGGAACATGAAAGTGGTCAAACTGCCATTTGAGAAAATGATACCCCCTTTGAACACTTCATCCAATTTCTTCCTTCCTAATAACGCAAGAACCGTTCTTTGTATCCTTTTCCGTTCCAGAGTTATGAGCATTTCAAGTTAGTAAGGGTGAAGGTGTCCAAGCCATTTTGAAGAAAAACACTGTTTTAAAGTCTAGCCTAGCCTGAAGAAGAAATTCATCACACTACTCATTTTACAAACACTTTATAGACCATTAGAAGACCATATTGAAGATTTGTTCTTTTTAGCAGATAAAGGTAAGTAGTCAGAGAACACAAACGACCCATAACTCAAAATTTACAAAAAAATGAATTTTTAACTTTGTCACTCCATCGTCGTCCTCATCACTCATCACCAGACCATCATCACCACCATACATCACCATCATCTTACACCATCAATCATCATCATCAGTCATACCAATCATCATCCACCACCCTCAACATCACCATTGTCATCACCACATCATCACTACCATCACTCACCACCAGCCATTTCTTATTTTACATTTCTTTGCGTCTGTCTTTTTTCCATCCCCAAAAGAGCGTGATTGACTTCGTCCGGCTGGAGACATCATCATCATCATCATCAATCACCACATCATCATAATCATCATCATCACTCATCACCATCATCACCCCATTCTATTTTTTTACAATTACCATAAATTTTCGGGTTTATAAGCGATATTTTTTTTGTTTGCAATTTCGACCTAGTTGCGCCTGAATAAACGAGGGCACCCTAATAGTGAACAAAATCGTGAGAAGAGGTGCAAACGATTGCCCGTGTTCAGTACAGTCCTGCCTGGAGTCAGACATCGAAAGTGTAAGTGACGGTCACTGATGCGACAATACTCGCGTTAAAAATGCT
>JAGGCT020004116.1:67225-80192 GCA_017654935.2 Phymorhynchus buccinoides
TTTTTTTTAAAAACCCCTACGGGGGTTGCAATTTTGGGTTTATTTTTTTTTTGGTTTTTTTTTTGCAAAATTTTTTTTTTTTTTTGAATTTTTTTTTTTTTTTAAAAAACTTTTTTTTTTTTTTTTTTTTTGGACCGGGGGTTACCCCCCCCCCCCCCCCGTTTTTTTTTTTTTTTTTTTTTTTTTTTTGGAAAAAAAAACCCAACAATGTTTTTTTTTTTGTGGGGTGTAAAAAAATCCCTTGTTCCCTAAAAAAACTTGGGCCAAAACATACCTTTTTTCAGTTACCTAAAGTGGAAATTTTTTCCCGTATAAAAAAAAATTTTTTGCCTTTTCCCCCCAAAAACTTTTTTTTTTTTTTTGGGTGCCGCAATTGGTTTTTTTTTTGGACCACCAAAAAAAGTTAAAGGCCCCCCCCCCCCCATTGCCCCCCCCCCTACCCCCAAAAGGGTTTTTTTCAAAGGTTTTTTTTTTTTTTTTTTCCCAAGTTTTTTCCCCCCCCCTTTGGCGTTTTTTTTGCCCAAGATTTTGGTTTTTTAACGAAACCCCCCCCCTTTTCACCTTTTCCCCCCCCTTGTTTTTTTTCCCAAAGTTTTTTTTTTTTTATCCCCCCCCCCCCCTTGGTTCCCCGGGGTTTTTTTGTTTTTTTTTCCCAAAAACAACACCCCAAAATTTCCCCCACCGTTAAAAATAAATCCAAGCCCCAAAAACTGTTGTTCAAAACCCTTTTTGGGGGGGGGGAAGTAACCCTTCCCCCCCCCCCCCTTTTTAAACCACCCAAGGGAAGCAGGAAAACCAGTTTTTTTTTCCCCACCCCCAAAAAAAAAAAAAAAAAAAACTTGCCCCCCGGGGGCCCCCCCCCCCCCCCCTTTTTAACAGGTGAAACCAAAAAAAAAAGTGGGGTTTTTTTTTTTCCCAAAAAAATTTAATTTTGTTTGTTTTTTTTTTTGTTTTTTCCCCCCGGGATTTTTCCCCCCCCCATCCTGAAAAAGGTTTTTTTTTTGGGGGGGCCCGGGGCCCCTATTTAAGGCGGGGAAAAGGGCAAAAAAAAAAAGTGTTTGGACCCCTTCCCGTTTTTTTTTTTTTTTTTTTTTTTTTTTTATCGGTCCCTGGTTTTTTTTTTTTTTGAAAAAAGTTATTTTTTTGGTTTCTTGGCCCTTGTGGAAATTGGTTTGTTTTTCCCAAAAAAAAAAAAAAATTGGGGATTTTTGTTTATTTTTTTTATTTTTTTTTGGGGGTTTTTTTTTTGTTTTTTAACCATGAAAATTTCACCCCCCCATCGTAAGTGGCCCTTTTTTTTGTTTTTGTTTTTTTTGGTTTTTTAACATTTGGGTCAAATTTTTTTAGGGTTTTTTTGGTTTTTTTTTTTCCCCCCTTTTTTATTTTTTTTTTTTTATTTTTAAAAAATTTGTTTGGAATGGGAATTTTGGGGGGGAATTTTTTTTTTTTTGAATCCAATTTCCAATGGCCCCACCCCCCCCCCCCAACGTGGGGCCCCAACGGTTTTTTTTGCCCCCCACCTGTTTTTTCCCATTGTGGGGTTTTTTGGCCCCCCCAACGTTTTTTTTTTTCCCCTCAACCGAACTAAACATTTTTAACAATAAAATTTTTTGTCCCAAGGAAGTGGCTTAGAAGAAAAAAATATTTTTTTTTTTTTTTTTTTTAAAAATTAGAAATGGGGCCCCCCCAAAACTTTTTTACCAGTAAATATTTGATTAATTTTTTTTAAACCCTGGTTCCCTAAAAACAAAAATTTCCAATTTTTTTTTTTTTTGGTTTTTTTTTTTTTTTTTTTTTTTTTTTTTTTTCAAAAAAGTGTAATTTTTTTTTTTTTTTTGCAAATTTTTTTTTTTGTTTTTTTTTCCCCCCCAAAAAACCATCGTTTTCAAAAAGAAAAAGCCCCTGGGGTTTTTTTTGAAAAAAACCCTATTTTTTTTTTTGGAAAACCCCCTAAAAAAAAAAAGTTTTTTTTTTATTTTTTTCCCCCCCCACCCCATGGCCAAAAATTTTTATTAAAAACCCACTGGTTTGGTTGGTTTGCTTAAAATGATTTGGTTGGTTTTTTTTTTTTAACCTTTTTAAAAAATTACACCCTTGTTTTAGAAAAGTGGCCCCCAAAAAAAAAAAAATCCAAAAAAAAACCGTTGGGTTTTTTTTGGTTTTTTTTTTTCTTTTTACCCCCCCTTTTTATTGTAACTGTTGTGGGATAACTTTTTTTTTAAAAAAATTTTTGGGAAAACCACCGGTCCCAACAGGAAAACTGCAAAAATGAACCCCCAAAGTCCCCCTTTTGTTTCCAAGGCTGACATTTAAAGGCTTTTTTTTTTTGTTCCCCCTTGTGTTGGCCCCTCCCCCTTGTTAAAAAAAAAAAAAAAAAAAAAACCCCACTTTTAAAAGGTAATCCAAAGTTTTTCCCCCCAGGAAATTTTTGTTTTTTTTTTTTTTTTTTTTTTTTTTTTTTTTTTCAAACCCCCCCATTTTTGGTTGCAAAAATCGGAAAGGCGTCCAAAAAAACCGCCCAATTTTTTTTTGCAAAGTTTGGGGCCCCCCCCAATTTTTTTTGGGGGCCTTGAATAAAAAAAAAAATCCCTTCCCCAAACCCCCCGGTTTAATTTTTTTTCCCCCCCCCCCACCAAAGCCAAAAAATTCAAATTAGGAAAAAAAAAATTTCCCTTATACAACGAAAAAAATTGGTTTTAAAAACAACCCTTGTTTTTTTTTTTGTTTTTTATTTTTTAAAAAATTTGCAAAACTTGGGGTTTAAGGTTAACCAAATTTTTTTAAAAAATCCCTTTTTGTTTTTTTTTTTTTTTTTTTCCAATGGGCTTTTCATGTTTTTAAAAAAAAAACCCTCCCCCAGTAAGTTTAAAAAAGCCCGCCCTTTTTTTTTTTTTTTTTCCCCCCCATGAACCCCCAGTTTGTTCCCCCCCCCAAAGTTTTTTTTCAAAACAGTTTGGTTTGTTTAGTTTTATAAACCGGAATAATTTTAAAAACATGTTTTGGCCAACCCCTTTAAAAATGGTCCCCCAGTTCCATAGTCTTGGGGGAAAAAAATTTTTTTTTTAAAATTAGGGGCCCTTTTGGGCTTTTTTTTTTTTTTTTTTTCAAAAAGCCCCCACCCCTTTTTTTTTAGTAAAAAAAAATTTAGAAAAAAAGGGGCCCCCGCAAACTTTTTAAAAAAAATTCCTTTTCCCCCCTTCCTTTTTTTTTTTTTTTATTTTTTAGGGTTTTTTTTTAGAGTTGCCAAAAGTTTTTTTTTTTTTTTTCCTATTTCCCTTTTCGGGTCAAAAACCCCCAAAAATCCCCCCTTAAAATTTTTTTTGCAGCAAAAAACCCCAGTCCCCCACAATAAAAAACATTTTTGCCCCCCACTTTGTAAAGGTTTTATTAAAAGTTTTATGGTTTGGGTTTTTTTTTTTTTTTTTTGAAAATTTTTTTCCCCCCCCCCCCCCCCCCCCCAAGGAATTTTTTTTTTTAAAAGTGAGCCCCCTTTCCCCATGGGCCCCCTTTGAAATTGGTTTTTAAAAAAAAAAAAAAATTCCCCCCTTTTAAAAAAAAAAATGTTTTTTTGGAAACCCCGAAATGTGGTTTTGAAACCCAAAAAAATTTTGGGCCCCCATTTTGGGTCCCCCCCCCCTTTTTGGGAAAATTAAAAAATTTTTCAAAAAAAAAAAAAATTTTTTTTCCCTTTTTAAAAAAATTTTTTTTTTTTTTCCAAAAATTTTTTTTTTTTTTGCCCCCTTTTTGGGCAATTTCCAAAAAAAGGCCCCCCCCCGTTAAGGTTTGTTTGGGTTTCCCCCCAAATTTTTTTTTTTTTTGGTCCCCCCCCCCCCGAAATCAAGGGGAAAATTGGGGAAAAACCATTTTTTTTAAATTTTTCCCCCCCTTTTTTAGTTGGCCACCCATAAAGTGTTTAAAAATTTGCCCCCAGGCTTGCCCCAAAAAATTTTTTTTTTTGAAACCCCTTTTTAACTTTTTTGTTAAAAACCATGCTTAAAATTTCCCCTTGCCCCCCAAATTTGGGTATATTTTTAAAAATTTTTTTTTTACAAAAAAAAAGTTTTTTTTGTTTTTAAAAAAAAAAAAACTTTTTTTTAAATCAAATTAAAACAAGTTTTTTTTTTTGCCCTGGGCTTAATTTTCAACCACAAATTTTTAACAAAAAAGCCCACAAAAGTTATTTTTTTTTTGCACCCCTAATTTGTTTTTAGAAATTATGGGGGGTTTTTTTTTATTTTTTTTATTTTTAAAATACAAATTCCCTGTTTGAAAATTTTTTTTTTTAAAAAAAAGCCCCCCCGTTGACGGCCTCCCCCCCATTTTTTTGTAAAAAATTTTTCTTTTTAAATCCGCCGTTAAAATAAAACCTTTTTTTTTTTATTTTTTAAAAGTTTTTGATTTAAAAAAAATTTCGGTTTAAAATTTTTTTACCCCCCCATTCCAAAATGTAATTTAAAAATTTTACATTTGAAATTTCGGAAAAAAAAGAAAATATTTAACGGTTTGAAATTTGAAAATGACCCCTGTGATTTTTTTTTTTTTTTGCCCCCCCCCAGAAGAATTCCCCCAAAGTTTGTTAGATAACCACCCCAATATACCCCCCCCCCAAAAGGTAGTTCCTGTAAAAAACCAAAACCCCAAGGTTTTTTTTTTTAAAAAAGTCCGGAATTTTGGTTGCAAAATTTAATTTCCCCAAAAAAAAAAAGCCCCCTTGTTTTTTTTTTGGGGGTTCCCCCCCCCCCCCCCCCTTTAAAAAAAAAAAAATTTGGTTTTCAAGATAATTTTTTTTTTTTTTTTCCCCCCCCCCCCTTTTTTTAAAACCCCCCCCCCCCTTCCCCCCGATTTTTGTTTAAAAAAAAAAACAAATTTTGCCCCCTTTTTTCTTTCAATCCCCTTTTTAGAAAAAAAAAGTTTGGGCCCCCCCCATTTTTTTTTTTTTTTTTTTTTCCCATTGGTTGGAAAACTGGGGGGTAAAAAAAATAAGGTTTGTTGCCCCCCCCCCCCCTTCCCGTTTTCCCTCTTTTATTTTTTTTGTTTGCCCCCCCCAAAAAAAAAAAAATTTTTTTGTTTTTTTTTTTTTCCCCCATTTTTTAAAAAACTTTTGTTTTTTTTTAATTGGAAAAAACGATTTTTTTTTTGGGTGGTGGGGGGGGGGGGCCCCTTTTTTTTGAAAAAAAAAAAACGTTTTTCACAAAGCCAAAATTTAAAACACAAATTTTTTTTTAACCTTTTTTTTTTTTTCAACTTTTTTAGGGTTTAAAAAAAAAAAAAAACCCAAATTAACCACTATGGGTTGGCTTTCCCCAACGTTTTTTTTTGGGGGGCTTGGGAAGGGAAATTTGGGTGGGTGGGGGGGGGGGGAAAAGGGGGGCAGGCCTTTGTCCCCCCCCCCACCAATTGGTTTTTTTTACCTTCCCCAAAATTTTTGGCATCCTTTTTTTTTTTTCTTTTTTTTTCTCCCCTTTTTTTTTTTTTTTTTGTTTTTATTGTTAAGTGATGGGGGGGGTTTTATTTAATTTTGTGCCCAAAAAAAAAAATTTTTTTTTTCCTTTTTTTAAGCAAAAAAAAAAAAACCCCCCCCCCCCAAGATTTTTTTCCCCCCAAAAAAAATTTTTTTCAGTTTTTTGGGTTCAACCCCAAAAAATGGGGGTTTTTTTGGTTTGGTTTCCAAAGATTTTTTCCAAACTGTGCCCCTTTTTTTAACCGTTTCCCCCCCACTTCCCAACTCCCGAAAATACTGCTATTTTTAAAAAATGGGCAACCCCTTGGTTTTTTCTTTTTTTCAGCCCTGTTTTTTTTTGGGGCAAATACACCCCGTAATTGTTTAAGTTTGTTTTTTTTTACCCCCCTTTAATAACCACTTAGGTTCCAAGATGGTTTTTTTTAAACCGTTTTACCCCCTATTCATATGTTGGTCCCCCCCCCCCATCTGCTAAAAACCCGTTCACTGCCCCATCAGTGTCCCCCCCAAAATCCCCATTCCGGCCAGTCCAAATTTTTTTTTTTGCTTGTTGGTTCCAAGGAAAATTTGTCCCCCAATTAAAACTGTAGTCGGTTTCAAAACCGGGGTCCCCCCTTGGGTCAATTTTGCGAGACTGGTTGGGCCTGTCCCCCACCTCGAATTTTTTTTTCTTGTCGGCTTTTTAACGGGTTTTTTTTTTTTTGTTTTTTTTTTGGGTCCCCCCCCCAGCCCTGTTTGGGGTTCTTTCTTTAGGAACCCCCTGGTATTTGGGGAAAAATTTTTTTTTTTCTGTATTTAAAGTTCCCCCCCATGACCAAACAAAAAAAAACTCTGTTTCTACCCCGGAAAGGGTTTTTCTTTTTGTGTGTCCCCCCCTTTTCCTAAGAAATAAAAAATTCCCCTTTTTGAAATGGTTTTTTTTTTTTTCGTTGAGGAAAGACCCCCGTTCTTGGATAATTTCTCCCAAACAAGTTTTTTTTTTCAAAAATGTTGGAAGTTTGAGTTTTTTTGGGTCAAAAGGTTCCCCTTTTTTAATTCGTTGCTGTAAAAAATTCGTTGTTTTTTTACGTTGCAAAACTGTCTAAAGAAAATAAGGGAAGCGGGGGGGTTTTGGCAATCAAATTCCCCCCCCCCCCCCCCATTCCTATTCCAGGTCCAGGTGGAGAAGTTTTTTTTAATCGAAAAAAACTTACAAACTGAAAAAAATTTTTTAAGTTTTTAAACGAACTTTTTTTAGAAAAAAAAGGTTGGGGGGCCGAAAAGAAAGAGTCTCCCCCCCCTCAACCCCCCTTGGGGGTTTTCCCTATTTAAGAACCCCCCCCAATGGGTTTGTTTTTTTAGCGTTTTTCAGTAACCCCTCGGTTTTTGTGACAAAGCCCCCATAGTATTTTTTTGTTTTTTTCCTTAGTTTGGAAACCTTTTCTTTAAAATCTCAATTTGGCTCAGTAAAGCTTTGTACCAAAACGGCTTTTTTAAAAAAAATTTTTTTTCCCCCCCCCCCCCCTCAATCTTGGTTCAGGTTTAGTTTTTTTTTTTAAAATTTTTTTATTCCACATTTAGGCGCATTAAAAAAAAACAAAAACTCCCCCCCCCCCCTTTTTTAAACTTTTTTTTAAAATGACCCTCACCACCCACCCAACACATCTAAAAACTTATCATTAATCCAAGGGTTTTTCCCCCCTGTCCCCCCTTCTTTTTTCACCACCTGTTTTTTTTTTTCTTGTTTTGTTAGTTTTTCAGTTTTTGGTGTTGGTTTTTTTTTTTTTTCACTCTTTTCAGTGCAAACCGTTCCCTTTTTGGTTTTTCTTGGTTTACCCCCCCGTCCCCAAAAAATGCCCCCCAGTTTGAGGAAGGTCCCAACCAACCTTTTATTCTTTTTTTTTTTTTTTTACTTTTTTTTGTTTTTTTTTGCTTTTTTGACCAACCCCTTTCTGTTTTTTTTAAAGAAAAAATTTTTTTAAGCTTTTTTTTTTCCAGTTAAACTAAATTGGCCCCTTTATATTATTGGGGTTAAAACTTTTTTAGCCCAATTTTTCGTTTCCCTTTTGAATTCAGTTTTTTTTGTTTCTGCCCCTGACGACGCCCTTCCACCCCCCTTTTTTTGCTTTTTTTTTTTTTTTTTTTTTTTTTTTTAAATTTTGTTTTCCTTTTTTTTTTTTTCCCCCCCCCCCCCCCCCTCTTGAAAGGGGCCCGACCCCTTTTTTGGGGGAAAAGGGTTGTTTTTTTTTCTTCCCCCCTGACTCCCCCGAACCCTAAAAAAATTTGGGTGTTTTTCTTGTCTTTTTAATAAACCCCCCTGAATAAAACCCTTCCAATCCCCCATAAGCCATTTTCCAGCCGAAACCAGTGGTGTTTTTTTCTTTGGGGCTTCTTGGATTGGAGACCCCCATCAAGGGTGAAACTTCAGTTTTTGGTGGGGGGGCAAAATTCTTATTTGGGGGTGAAAAAAAAAGGACAAAACAGCCATTTCGGTAGAAAAAAACCCACCCTTTTTCCCCTAGAATTAAAAGTAATGAAATCCCCTTCCCCCCATCCCCCCCCATTAAACTTTTTGGAACCATAAAAGCACCCCCCCCCAAAACCCCCCCCCTGTGACCCCCCCCCCCCCCCCCCCCCCCCCCCCCCCCCCCCCCCAAAAAAATTCGGTTCCCCTTTTCCCCCCCCCTAAACCCCAAAATGTCCCAACCATTGTCCTTTCTAAAGCAACCCCAGCCGATTTTTTTCTTTTTTCGCTTTAAAGGCCTAAAAAAAAACCAAACCACCCGGTTGCCCCTTTTTCCCCCCCCCCTTTTCCCCCTTCCCCCACCCATTTTAAAAAGAAACAAAATTCCCGTGAAATACCCGACCTTAGTTAGTGGGCCCCCCCCCACCCAGAAAGAAGCCCGTTGACTTCCCCAAAAGCCCAAAAAAAAACCCCAAAACAGGGGGCCCCCAAAAGGTCCCCCCCCTAAAAACGGGAAAAAAAATATTAGCGGAAAAGGTTTTAACTGCCATCCAAAGTTCCCCCCTTTTTGGTTTAAAAACCGGTTTTTGAAAAGGGGGCCTGATTTAAAACAAATATGTTTTTAAAAAGGAGTTCCTCCAAAAGGGGTCCCCCCCCCCCCCCCACCTCGTTGGGGGGGGGGGTAAAAAAACCCCAAAATTTATCATTTCCATCAAATGTTTCTGGGGAACCCCCCAAGGGGAAAGCCCCTTTTTTTCCACCCAAAAAACCCCTTTTTTCCCCGCAAAATGAACAAAAGGGAGTTTCCCCCCCCAAAATTCCCCACCACGTCCCGCCCGCCCCCCCTCCCAACACCTTTTTGTTTTTCCCCCCCCCAAGCCCATGTTTTTTTTTTCCTTTTTGGTCCCCTTTTTTTTTTTTTTTCCCCACTTTCCCCCCCCCCCCCCCACCCCCCCCCCCCTTTTTTTTTAATGTTTCAAACATTGGGGGGTAAGAAAAAAAACCCCCCCCCAAGCCCGTTGGCCAAAATTCTATTAACAAAAAAGAATTTTTTTTTTTTTCAGGAGAGGGGCCGCCCAAAAATTCGGAAGGGGACCTCCCCCCCCCCCCCCCCCCCCCCCAGACCCCCCCCACCCCCCCCCCAATGTTTCCCAAGGGGGTATAAAATAAAAAACTTAGTGGTCAAAAGGGGAGGAAAGGGAAAAATATCCAAAATAAAAAATCCCCCGGTTGTATGCAAATCATCTACCCCCCCCGCCTGCCAATTTCCACCCCCCCGATACATTAAATTTTGTACCCCAAATTGTTTGTTTCCCCCAAAACCGTTTGAATTGAAAAAAAATGCAACGTTTTGGGCCCCCCAAATTTTAAACCTTAAATCGTTTTTTTTTTTTTTTTTTTTATTCCCCCCTTTTTTGGTTTGGGGGTTACTTTACAAGTAATACCTTGTTCAAAGAGAGGAACAAACCCATTTTTAAAACCCCCCGTTTTTTTAAAAACAATATTTTTAAAATTTGGGTTTTTGAGCCTTTTTTTTTTTTTTTTTGTTTTATTATTTTTTGTTTTTTTTTCCTGGCCCTACCCATTATTATTTTAAAAAAAAAACTGGTGTAGTTTTTTTTTTTTTGTATTTTTTCCCCCTTTTTTTTTTTTAGTTATTTAATTTTTGTTTTTCCAGTAATTTAAACAGTTTGCCCCCCCCACCAATTTTTTTTTTTTGATTGTTTAAAAATTTAAAGCCCTTTTTTAGTTTATGTTTTTTTTTTCCCCAATTTTTTTTCCAACGTTTTAAAAATTTTGGTTAACTTATAAACTACCGGGCAAACCCTAAAAAAAAAAAAAGCACCGGCCCCAAACTTTTAGTTTAAAAAATTCCTTTTTTTTTTTTTGTTTTATCGATGGGGGGGAAAAATTGGTTTTGTCCCCCGTTTGGGGGGGCCCCACCCCCAAGTAAAGATGTTTTCCCGGGTAAAGTTAAATCCAATTTTTGCAACACACCACCCATGTTTTTTTTTTTTTTTTTTTTTTGTTTTAATATAGTGTCCCCCCCCCTATAAAGACCAACTTGGTTCACTGGGTTTTTGGTTTTTTCTTATTAAAGTGTAATTTTTTTTTTTTTTTTTTTCTGGGAACTAGCTCTTTCTTGTGGCCCCCCAGTTTTTTCCGTTAACGTCCCCAAGACCCTTTCCAAAAAACCAGAGGGGGTTTCCTAACTTATTTCAAAACTTCCGGTAAAAATTGTTTTTACTCCTTTCTCTCCCGCAAAAAAAATTCCTGGTTTGAAAGTTCTAAAAAGCCTTTTTTCTTATTTTTTTTTCCTAAATTTTTCCCCCCCCTTGTTTTTTTTTTTGTTTTTTTTTTTTTCTATTTTTTTTTTTATTCCAATAATTTCGGTATCCAAAGTTTCCCCCCCCTTTATTTATTCCTTGGGGGGCCCCCCTGGCCCCTTCCCGTCTTTGGGGGGTTTTTTTAAAAATTTTTGTTCCCATTTTTCAGCCCCTGTTTCCTAAATGTTATTTTTTTAAAGGGGTTTTCAGTTGTTTTTTTTGATTAACTGTTTTATTTTAGACCTTTCCCGTTTTTCTTGGTTTTTCCTTTCTAATTTTTTTGATATTTCTTTTTTCTGATTAATAAATGGGGCATTCCTTTTTTTTGAACCCTTATTATATACCTAACACCCAAAAAAAAAAATAAGAACGCAAATTATTAATCTTTTAATCCAGAGAATAAAATTTTTTGTTTTTTTTCTTATCTTACGCAGTTTTTTAAAGGTTAACTGCAATGAGATTTTTTTAAAAAAACATTCATTTTTCTCTTAAAACTTTTTTATTTTAGAAAAATTACCCATTATGGGTAAAGTGGATAAGTTTTTAATTTGTATTTAAAAACCGTTTAAAAGGTTGTTTGGCTTAGTTGGGGCCGCTAAAAATTTTTTTTAAAGTAACTTTACAGTTGGGGTTTGCCAGAATTTTAAACTGTTTGGGCCCCCCTTTAACCCCCGCATTTTGTACCCACATGGTTGTTTTCCATTGGAGAGTTTCTTCAGCCAAAACATCCCCCTGGTGTAGTTTTTTTGTTTTTTTTTTCCCCCCCTTGATGGAAAGTTTGGATACCCTTGAAATTCCCCGTTCCCTGATGTTTTGGGTGTTTGAAGTTAACTAGCTTTTTTCCCCCTCTGCCGCCGAGTTTTTTTTTTTTCTGTAAAGAAAAGGGGCAGGGACCGAACGACCCGCAATCGGCGGAAGTTTCTCACTCTTTTTTTTGGCCCCCCTGTTCTTTTAGTAGAGCCGGTTTTTTTAAACCGGGGGCCCCCGTTTTTTGGCTCCTTCCCCTTTGGGGGGCGGTAGCAAATCCCGTTTTTGGTTATTTCAATTTTTGTTTCCTGGGTGTTGGTGCCCCAATAAAACATTTCTTTTAAATTTTTGTTTGGTGGGGGGGCCGGGACAAGCCTTTAGGTTTTGGATTTGTTTCCCCCTTTTTTTTGCCCGGAAAAATAGCCCATGTTTCTTTCATATTTTTTTTTTACACTTGCTTTTTAGTAACAAACATTATTTTTTTTTTTTTTGGAATCAATACAGGTCGCTTTGTTTCAGGGGATTGGGGTTTTTTGTTTGTTTCTTGTAAAAAAAACTTTTTGGTTACCCCCCCCCCCCCTTATTGTACCCCCCTAAGGAGGGGCCCGGGGGCCCGCGGGGGCGGAAATCAAAGCGGGGGCCCCAAATGTTTTTGTCCCCAACCCCAGTGGTTTTTTTAAGTTTCACCACCTTTAGCCGTTTTTTTTCTACTTTTACTCACACACATAAAAACGAAATTTTTTTTGGTTATTAAAGCTTTCCAAAAAATAAGTAATCCAGTTTTGTTTTTTTTTGACCGCAAGCCTAAAGGTTTAAACCAATTTCTGTGGGGTCTGTAACGGGCCGTTTTTTTTTTGGTTTTATTATTTCTTTGGTATTTGGAGGGGGGGGTGTATGGGCAAAACGCTAAGATTTAAATACGGCCGCGGGGAAAGACGAAACAATTTTTTGTTGCCCATTTTTTTTTTTTTTAGCATGCCGCCGACATTGTTTAAAAAATGCCCCAAAACTTACCAGTTTTGGCCCCAAATGTTTTGTTTTTTAAGCGGGGGGCGGGCACCCGTGAAAGCTTAACTCGTTGGCCAACCTCACCCGCTGTCGTCCCTCTCTTTTTGAACCAGGCTTTCCCCATTTTGCTATTTTTATTTATTTTTAAAATTTTTTTTCATGCATTAGCTTCTCTCGCCGCGTTTTTTCCCAGCAGCCCAACATTGGGAAAGAAGGCTTTTATAGAAGACATCGGCCCACAGCTAGAAACACCGGGAACCCCGGAGGCATCTTTTTTTTTTTTTTTTTGTTTTGACCCCTTTTTTTTTTTTTTTTTTTTTTTGGAAAGGGGGAGTTTGCCGGGGTAAAAAAAAAAACTGGGCTCGCCGAAACTTACAAGTACTTATTTTCCGGCTTAAATAATTGACAAGGGACTGCCTACAGATCCCGCACTTTTCCCCACAAGCTTTGTCGTGAGGGGAAAAAAATTTTAATTTACATTTCTGGGCCAATGTAAAACTTGACCAAAATGGGAAAAAAAAAACAAACACCTTAAAAAAAATTTTGGTTAACAATTGGAGAACCCCAAAAAGAATTTGGGGGAAAGGTCCCCCCAACCACCCCCCCTTTTTTTTTTTTTTTGTTTTATAAATTTCCAATCCACCCTTCCCCCCCCCCCCCCCCCGTTTGGACATCGTTTTTCCCCACGTTTTTATTTTTTTATTGGTCAATGGCCATGAAAAAAAAAGTTTTGGGTTTTTTTTTTTTTTATTTATTTAAAAAAATGACAAGAAAAAACCAGGAACCGTTCCCCCGTAATTATTTTTTATTGTTTGTTTTTTTATAAATGGGATGGCTAACTTTTGTTGATGTGGAAAAACAACAAAGTGGTTTTTTTTATTTTTTAGGGGTCTTTTTGGGGGGGGGGGGGGTAGGGGGGGGGGAGGGGGGGGGGGGGGAGGGTGGGGTGGGATGGGGGGGGGGGGGGGGGGGGACTAGGAG
>JAGGCT020004116.1:80692-121429 GCA_017654935.2 Phymorhynchus buccinoides
ATCACATTATGTATAAATGATGTATCGAGTGTGTATTATATGACTTTTTTTTCTTTTTTTTTTTAATTCTATTTTTTGTTTCATTATGATTATTATTATTTTTCTATTTTTTCTTTTTCTTTTTTTAAGGATGGTAACATTAATTTATATGCAGTGATTTATTTGCATGTATACTGTATACATGTATGTCATTCTCAAATGTATGTCATGTATGTCATTCTCATTATTATTTGACTGTTTTATTTTATTTATTTATTTATTTTTATTTTTTATTTTTTCACTGATTGTACAATAAAAATTTTATTAGAAATATTTGGACTGAAGAGAATTGAGGTGAGGGGGAGAGAACAAGGGAAGAAAGGTTTGATGTTAGTCATGTTTAGCACAGATTTGAAAATTGTTGAATAGCAATTAGCATTATATTTAAGTTAAGGGGGTAATTTGGTGAATAGTATAATTTTGCAACTGTACCCCCCACCCCCCCCCCCCCCCCCCCCCCTCCCCCCCCCCCCCCCCCCCCCACCCCCTGCACGTACAGTTTTTGTTATTATAACCAAAAATAATGTGCTTTTTGTATCTTTGTAGTTGGCAAATGTTGGGATCGGCCCCCTCCGCTGTTCCGGGGTGAGGTTGGCCGGTCAGTTTAACCGAAAAAGTAAATTGGAGGGAGCTGATTGGCCGGCTTCTCCCTGGGATGGTGGGGGGAGCTGATCTTAACATTAACCTTGTAGTAGTAGCATAGATACACTGTTTACTTGTTACTCATTTATATTGTATCTTAATTGGTTTGTTAGTTATTGATCTAGTTATTCTGTTTCTCTCTCCCTCTCCCTGTCCGAGACACCCCCACCCCCCTTTCTCTCTCTTTCTTTCTCCTCCCACTTAGCAACATCTCTCAACCTCACCTCTTCATTATTCTGACTGATCACATTATGCATAAATGATGCATCGAGGGTGTATCATATGACTTTCTTTCTTTTTTTTCCTCTCCCCCCCCCCCTCCACCTTACAATGGAAAGAAGGGGAAGAGGAGCAATATTCAAGTTAAGGGTGTAATTTGGTGAATAGTAAGATGGCAATATTAATTTATATGCATTGATTTATTTGCATGCATACATATATGTCATTATCTCATTATTGTTTGACTATTTTTATTTTTTATAATTTTTAGTATTATTATTATTATTATTTTTTTTTTTTACTGATTGTACAAAGACATCTTTTGTTATAGATATTTGGACTGAGGAGAATTGGGGAGAGTTTTGGGGGGGGGGGGGGGAGGAAGAAAAGTTTGATGTTAGTCAAATGTTTAGCATCTGAAAATTGTTGATTTAGTGTGTTAGTTATTGATTTTGTTATTTACTTAACTCTTCCTTTGGGGTGCCCCTCTCCCTCTCTGATTCTCTCTCTCTCTCTCTCTCACTCTTTCTCCTCTTTTCTTTGTATTTGTTGTTATTTTTATTTTTAAGGGTGCTGAGAGAACCTGTTGATATTGATATTTGGTGATCTATAATGGTTTTGGTGTATGTGTGTGTGTGTATAGGAGAGAGAGAGTGTGTGCGTGTGTGAGAGAGAGTGCATGTTCATGCGCATGCTGGGAGGTGGGGGTGGGGACAAGTGATGTTATTGTCGGAGGTTCTCTTTGTTCTGTTTTAGTTTTCACTCAGGTAATTTATGTTTTGACACTGAGAGTTGTTGGGTTTGTTGTTAATGTTGGCAGTTATGACAGTAATACTAGTAGAGATTGTTGCTCCCACAAAGCTCATTAAATTAAACTGTCATAGTGACGAGTATCATAGTCCCATTTTTTTTTTTTTTTTTTTTTTTTTTTTCAAAAGAAAACCCAGGAGAATTGTCAGACCATGCTTTAGCTATTACAGATCTATACATACATATGTGCACTGATTTGTTTTTGCAAATGGTTTTGCTGCCTCATATTTATTAACATCTAAGATTTTGTGATGCCAGGCATGATGTCATTTTCACTCTCAACATTAACTCTTTCGCCGCCAGCCATTTTTCATCCAAAACTTGCCATTAAGTGTAGAGAAAGAAATATTTTTGCAATGTTGTGAATTCATCTGTGACATATATAACATTAGGCCTACCCTTGCCTCCTGGGGTTGAGAAAATAGGATCTTTGGATAACAGGTCTGGATTTGATGACTTTTGGTGGCACGGGTGTTGAGCCATTGTGGTGCTGGAATGTCACATTGGCGGTGAGGGGGTTAAAATGTTGTGGTTGTACCTTTTCTAATAATTTTAATTAATATTAATATCCTTGACATTGTAATTGTTTCAAGTGGATTGTGAAATTGCAGTATTGTATTTTGTGTAATCACTGTAATGTCAGACCTGTGGGGTTTTTGGGGTGTTTTTTTAATGTTTTTTTTAAAGGTGCTGGTGTTTATTTGATTAGTTTATTTGACTTATTTATTTACTTTATCTTATCCTTGATGTTAGTTTTTTCTTTTTGTTTATTTGTTTACCCATTTATTTACTGTCACTGTGGCTGGGGACGCATTAAAAAACATGAGTAACAACAAAAGCCCTGGTAGCAATGGCTTCACAGCGGAGTTTTTTAAAGTTTTTGGGTTGCAATTGGGCCCATTTGTGGTTAGATCACTAAATGAGGGATTTAGAAAAACAGAATTATCCACAACACAGAAAGAGGGAATTATTATTTGCATACCCAAAGGGGATAAACCTAGAGATCAGATTACTAACTGGAGACCTATATCTCTCTTAAATGTAGTATATAAAATTGGTTCAAGCTGCATTGCTAATAGATTGAAGTGGGTTCTAAAATTTATTGTTAGTGAAGAACAAACTGGTTTTATACCTGGTCGATTCCTAGGGGACAATGTTCGTTTAATTTATGACCTTATGGATTACCTTATTAAAAGGAACAAACCTGGGTTGTTACTTTGCCTAGATTTTGAAAAGGCCTTTGATAGCGTAAACTTAGACTACATGTTTAATGTTATTAATGTGTTCGGTGCTGGACCTGATTTTTGTCGATGGATAAAAACATTTTATAAAAATATAAAATCAACAGTTTCAGTAAATGGAAAATTAAGTACTTGGTTCCCTATTGAAAGAGGTTGTAGACAGGGTGATCCCATCTCTCCGTATTTGTTCGTAATGTGTGTTGAAATATTAGCATTAATGATTAAAGAAAACAAAAATATACAAGGTATTAAAACTGAAGACACTGAAAACAAGATAGCTCAGTATGCAGATGACACTGAAGTAATGTTGAAAGGGGACAAAATATCTTTCAAAGCCTCATCGACAAATTTAGTAAAATATGTGGACTTAAATTAAACACTGAAAAAACTCAAGCTATATGGTTGGGAAGTATGCGAAACTCACGTGTTAAATTTCTACCACATTTAAAAATGGAAAGGAATCCTGAGCGTTTTAAGATTTTGGGAATTTGGTTAACAAATGATTTGAAAGAGTGTGTAGATCTGAATTTTCGAGAAAAATTCCTAGAAATTAAATCATTGTATAAAGTTTGGATGAAAAGACAAATTACACCGCTCGGTAGAGTGGCGATCCTTAAATCTCTCATCCTATCTAAAATTACACACCTGTGGATTTTACTGCCTAACCCTCCAGACTATATATGATGGGACATATAAATCATATAAAGTTTTGGGAGAAGCGCTTCATGTTAAAACTGTTGATGAATTTTGTTCAGAACCTTTGTTTTGCAACCCACATATTAGGATAGGTGGAAAAAGTGTTTTCCATCAAAGCTGGGTTGAGAAAGATGTGTTTTTTGTTGGAAATTTATTAGACGAAAATAGCAATTTTTTATCGTTTCCTTCCTTTATGGAGAAATATGGTGTGTTATGTGATTTTGTTTCTTACCATGGACTTAAAAGTGCTGTAAGAATGTATGCAAGAAAGCTTGGAATTGTTATTTCACATAAAGCTGATAATTATGTTAATATGTTGAAAAAAGTTATTTGCTCGGCTCCAAAAGGAGCCAAGTATTACTATGATATTCTTGCTCAAGATGCACAAGAACCTAAATGTTGTAATAAATGGAGAGAAAGACTCAGAGTGGAAGTGCGCTGGAAACTAGTATTCAAAGAGATAAAAACCATAAAAGATGTTAAATTAAAATGGTTCCAAATGCGATTAGTTCACAGAATTTTGGGCACTAATGTGATTTTGCAAAACATGAACATTACTGATTCAGATAAATGTACTTTTTGTCATAATGAAAAAGAAAACATTCAACATATTTTTTGGGCCTGCACACATGTAAAGAATTTTTGGAAAGCATTTGAAAACATGGTGAATTTGAAATGTGAACATGTAAACTTATTTCTAACAGAAAGCATAGTGTTATTTGGATGCGGTGATCGCTTCAAATCTGATAGTACGTTTGACCTTATTTTGCTGTTGGCAATTTTTTTTATATATAAATGCAGATGTGAAGGAAAACTCCCACAGTGTGAACAATTTATCTCATTTTTAAAAAAGATATATGAAATTGAAAAATGTATTTTTGGTTTTGAAATGTCACAAGAAGTTTGTTTCACACGATGGCATACCTATTTATCTCTTTTGCGTTAATTTGAATGTACGACTGTACTTTCTGGTTGAAAGTGACGTAAAATTTGAATTGTTGTGGATATGACCACAGGTATAAGAATGTGTGTGTGTGTGTGTGTGTGTGTGTGTGTGTGTGTGTGTGTGTGTGTGTGTGTAAGTATGTGGGCGTGCGTTAATGTTTTGTTACGTGTTGTGACTATTTGACTTGTAAAATGCAAAAAAAAGGAATTAAAAAAAAAAAGAAAACAACGTAAAACCTAAATGTTGTACTCGGTGGGACGAAAGAATGAACTATGAAAATGATTCGAAGGAATGCTTCTTTTATGTAAACAAAACTGCAGATGTTAAAATGAAATGGTTACAACTTAGAATTGTACATAGATGCCTAGGAACAAATGTCATTCTGAAAGAGATGGGCGTGAGAGACAGCAATTTTTTATTTTTATTTTTTTTATTTATTACTAAGTATGAATCAATATATTTTTTTTTTAAATACAAGAAACGCACATAAAAAATAATAACAATGTATAAACCTGCATGCCATATAATTAAGCCAAATTTATATGAATACATAATTGAAAATTCACATGCATGCACACAAAAATACCCCCCCCCCCCCCCCCCCCCCCATAATATTCACTTTCTATCAAACATTTTTTTTTTTTTTTATTCAATTTTGTTTTAATTCCATCTCTTCTTACATACCACAATTCCTGCTTTCACTCAATCTTTCATCCAATCAACATATATACATGTAACACAATTTGAGCAAATAAATTAAAATAAAGATAAATAAAAAAATAAATAGTTCATCAATATCAGGACAGGGCTCGGTTAGAGTTACAAACAGAAATAATAGTACTAATATCATAATTGGTTGGTCAAGCTTAATTGAGAGAAGTATATATTTAAAAGCAGTATTATATAATTAATATTATTAGTCAATGAAGAGAGGGTGTTGGTGTGGTTTTTTCATTACAAAACAACCACAATGACAACACTAACAACAACACGAATAATGTCAATCATGACAATGTTAATTAAAGACCAAAAATATGAAAAACTAGAAGCAGGAACACACACACACACACACACACACACACACACACACACACACACACACACATACACTCCTCACACAGGATCTGAATAACTACAGACTATGCAAGATCTTATCAAAGCTTGCAAATTCAACCTTGCAATTTGTCTGAAGTGATGCAATTTTAAGCGGCATATTGGAAGCAAAACATAAATTCTATAACAAGAAACACTCAATAGTAATTAACCCCCTCACCGCCAATATCGCACCTCAGCACCACACTGATTTAAAACACCCATGTCACAAAAAAGCCTCAAACCAGGGTCTGCCATCCAAAGAGCATATTTTCATAATCTTGGGAAGTAAGAATATAGGCCTTACTTTATGCATGCCACAGAGGAACCCTCACCATTGCAGACAAATTTTTTTTTTTTTTTCTCTATCCAGGTTAGTTTAATGGAAATGTTTTGCCGAAAAATGGCTGGTGGCGAAAGGGTAAAGTATTGAGCCTCAGTATTTAACCTCAATTTGTTTGGGGGGAGAAAAAACAAACAAAAAGCCATCAAATATACACTACTCACAAAAAGTTAAGGATCACTATGAGAAAACAGGTGCGCAATAAACTCCGTTCGCTCCTGTTATTTTTTTCTCAGTCAAGCCAAATTGTTATGAATTCTTGTTCAGCTGTAAGTGGGCGATGTTGTGTTAGTGGAAACATTGCACGTGATTCTCTATTACTGAGCTTGGCAGCAAAAGAAAAAGCGGAAACTTGCGAAAAAGGACCTTGTTTTGGATCGTTCTGCATGAACACATTGCACAAGCCAGATGGAAAAACCATTATGCACGTGCAAGCACTGCTGTTTATGTGTGAGATGCTGTCTCTTGCTTGGCTTTATAAGAAGACATACCACCAGTATTAGGCCTGATTTGACAATGCCTCCACGACGAAAATTGAGCGAGTTGGATAGGGGACGAGCTGTTGCATGGTTCCAAGATGGTGTTCCCAAGCGAGAAGTGGCCAGGCGACTTCAGGTGTCCATCTCGGTCATTGTCAGACTGATTCAACGCTTCACAGCCACTGGGAGGGTCCATGAAAGACGCAGATCTGGTCGACCGAAGAAGACAACTCCACGTGAAGATCGTCTCATTGAACGACAAGCCCTGCAGACAAGAACAGCCTCTTCCAGCATCATTCGAAGGCAGCTGAGGGTGGCTACTAACATCAACATCAGCCAGCAGACCATACGGAACCGCCTTCATGGGTTTAACCTCCGTTCTCGTCGCCCAGCTGTACGGCCACGCTTAACTCCAGCCCATAGGGCAGCACGCCGCGCCTTCTGCAGACGTCACGTGAGGTGGACACGTCAGCAATGGTCCCAGGTCCTGTTCAGTGATGAATCACGCTTCACCCTGAACCACAACGACGGCCGACTGAGGGTCTGGAGGCGCCCAGGGGAACGCTTTATTGACGCCACTGTCCAAGAAAAGGTGGCCTTTGGTGGAGGTTCTGTAATGGTCTGGGGGGCCTTCAGCCTTCACCACAGAACACCCTTGTATCATGTACAGGGTAACCTGACTGGCCTCCGATACCGGGATGAGATCCTTCGACCGCTGGCTGTGCCTACACTGCAGCAGATGGGACCGCCGGCTGTCTACCAGGATGACAACGCTCGCCCCCACAGGGCAAGGGTGGTCAACGACTTCCTGCAGCAGTCTGGAGTCAACAGAATGGAGTGGCCAGCATGCAGTCCCGATCTCAACCCGATTGAGAACCTCTGGGATGAGCTGGATCGCAAAGTGAGGAGCAACCATCCCCCTCCCAGGGATGCCCAGCACCTCTACCAGATGCTGCAGGCTGAGTGGCAGGCGCTTCCACAGAGGATCTTCACCACCCTGGTCAACTCCATGAGGACTCGCTGCGTCGAGTGCCAGAACAGCCATGGCGGATACACGCATTACTGAACTTTTGGGAGCATCAGAATGCCCTGTCTTGTGATTTCAATGACTTTGGGAAATCAAATTTCGATACGTACCCACTTTGATCAAATGTACAGACCAAACGATTGCTCGAAATTGAAGGCAATTGTGTATCGTTATCACTAAAGCATTGAATTAAATGTTGGCCAAAATTCAACGCATTGGCTTTCTTATTTGGAAAGTTATGAATTAGTTTGCAAGTGATCCTTAACTTTTTGTGGATAGCTTATTTTACGTTATGAATTTAGGGGAGAAAAAAAAATTAAAAAAAATAAAGAAATAAATGTGGAGTAAGGCAACCAAATCCCCTCAAATTCCCTTAGAGCATGGTTTAAAAAAGACATATATTTTTCTAGTTCTAATCTGTTTTTTAAATATGGTTATGAAGACCTGTAAATTTGGTTGTGTATGTTTTAGTTTGGATTTATAAATATAAAATTTTGCAAACAGGAGAATAAAGTCTAGGGCTTTGTCTGTTTTAATATTTTGCTTAATTCCAAATAAAACCAATTCTTTGTCAATCTGAAGGCAGTCACAATGTTCACATTTTTCTTTAATCATGTGTTCAAGATTAGTCCAAAATCTGTGTACAATGTTACAATCATACAGCATATGTGCAATTGACTGTTCATCCATACTGCAGAAATTGCACACAGGAGAATCAACAATGCTGATCCTAAACAGATATTTTTGAGTGGGGAGTAGTCTGTGCAACAGTCTGGTTTGAAACCACCTGAGCTGAACATCTGTAGTTGTTTTATAACAATGAAAAAAAAATGTGCTTCCAGCTCAGGGTCTCAAACAGACCATTCCACTTTGTGACTCCTGCCGGGATAGCATCATTTCCATTTAGGATGGCTTGCACAGACTTATTGCCTTTATTAATATAAACCCAAGCTTTTGGTTCTAATATTTTGTATCTATTAGTTAAAACTACATTTAATTTTTGACAATAAGCTCGGATAGCATTAATTATGCCTTCATACACTATAAAATTGGTTCTAGTACCTGGGTATCTAAGCAAAAAATCGTTGTATGTAATAAAATTGCCATTGCCATTAACTAAGTCTTTTACACAAAAAATATTATAATCACACCACTCTTTCACATACACTATCTTTCGTCCCCTTAAAATATTAATGTTATAATGAATACATTCAGACATGAATTCATGTATTGAGGATGGATAACATTTCACACAGAGTTTTCTGTAATGCTTAACAACATCCCTCCAAAATGGGTTTTCCACCTTTTCAATAACAATGTTAGCATATTCAGTTCCAAAAAGCTTTAGATTATTTAGACTAGGATACATGTTAATGGTAAAATCTCTCCAATCAGAGTCACAACTGAATCTCCTTAACCAAGACATTTTCATGGAAGACAAAAAAAATTTAACATTCAGCATTTTCAAGCCCCCTTCAAAATATTGTTTTTCAACCACAGATTTCTTTATTTTGCTTTGATTTCCATTCCACAAAAATATATATAATTCCTTCTCTAAAGTTTTCAGAAAATCATCTGGGGGATCAGGTAAATTAATTAATAAGTGAATAATTTTTGAAAACACTAAGGTTTTGATGACGGTAATTTTTCCAAAGGGAGTTATTTGTCTTTTCCTCCAAAAAGCCAGTATGCGTCTCATTGCAAAGAGTTTATCATCATAATTTAATTGTACAATAGTCTCAGTGTTGGTAGAAAATTTTATACCTAAGATTTTAAAAGTTCCCGGATCCCACACAAAGTTCTTGTCACGCATGCATTGAATGCCACAATTCTTCATACTTCCCATCCAAACAATTTGTGTTTTATCAAAATTAATTTTTAAACCAGAAAAAAGTGCAAACCTTGTAAGAATAGACACTGCTTCATTAAATGACCTTTCTGACCCATCAAGGCACAGTGTTGTATCGTCCGCAAATTGGGACAATAAATTTTCTTTGTTATTAATTTTAATTCCTTTAATGTGCACATTACTGCGGATCATAATAGACAATATTTCCGCACAAATTAAATACAGGTAAGGGGAGGCGGGATCCCCCTGCCTGACCCCTCTTTTTTTTTTTATAGAGAACCAAGGTGAGTACTGACCATTAATAGAAACACATGTTGAAATCTGAGAATAGAAAGTTTTTATCCATGTAATTATGTCTGGGCCAAATTTAAAAAAGCGTAAACACTTTTGCAAAAAAGACCAAGAAACGCTATCAAACGCCTTTTCAAAATCTACTAATAAGAACATGCCTGGAATATTTTCCTTTTTCGCGTATAACAGGGTATCATAGAGTAATCTGATATTTTCACCAATAAAGCGTCCCTTCAAGAAACCTTTTTGGCTTTCGTGAATTATACTTGGTAAAACACTTTTAAAGCGATTAGCAATACAAGCTGAAGCTATTTTATAAGTTATGTTTAGAAGGGAGATGGGGCGCCAGTTTTTAATAAATCGTTTAGGTTTCTCTTCTTTGGGGATTAGTACTATAGTTCCTTGCCGTTGAGTTATTGACATCTGACCTTTAGTAAATCCCTCATTGATGGAACGCACAAAGAAGGAGCCAATATCTATAAAGAAAAACTTAAAAAATTCAACAGTGAACCCATCAGGTCCAGGACTTTTATAATTTTTCATAATTTTTAAAGCACCAGCAGCTTCTTGATATGTTATTAACCCCTCAATGGATTCACTCTCCTCATCAGTTAAAACTGACCCATCAGACGACTCAGAGAGTTCATCATTAATATTAACATCATGTACCTCTCTAACACAGTATAAATTTTCATAAAACTGTTTTGTTTCACAGAGAATGCCCTGTTGATTAGAAATTACTGTTCCATTTTCTTTTTCTAAAAAAGGTATGGATTTGTCTAAATAATTACGGTTTTCAAGGTTGCAAAAATATTTATTAACCTTTTCACCTTGATTTATCCAGCGGAACCTTCGAGCGCATTGCCATTCCTTGAACTCTGTGGTCTCTAATTTCCTGTAACTGGATTTTTAGGTCTTCCAAAACTGGAATATCACTCTCTCGCAAATTCCGTTCAAGACGACCAATTCTTTTTTCAAGGTCAAGCTCTAACTGACATGTTTTCTTTTTCTTGTATGTGGCATAAGAAATAGTTTTTTCCCTAATTTCTAACAATAAAGTTTCAAAAAATAGTTGATCATCAATCTGAAAGAGCAGATCCTCATTTGCAATATTATCAATGCTATCCAAATTATAAGGAAGCAATGCATATTGTCTCCTTACATCCCTAATGACATTTTTAATTTCTGAAATGTATTTTTTATCTTTAAGCAAGCTATTATTGAACTTCCAGAAAGGTCTATCACGTTTAAATTGTTCTGTCTTTAGAAGCATGGTAACCAATGAGTGATCGGATCTGTATCCTGGATCTGTATGAATATCATTAATTTCTGCTAACAAGTCTTCGGTAATTAAAAAATAGTCAAGCCTACCTTGTTTAAATGAGTTGAATTTGTGCCAAGTATATGTTCTTTTTTTAGGATACATTTCTCTAAAAACATCAAAAAGATTAAAATTAGTCATTACTTCAGAAATTTTTGTCCTTGTCCTTGGACGATTATTAACACTTGTATAATTTCTGACATCTATTTTCATGTCCAAGGCACAATTCCAGTCTCCAGTGATGATCACATGTTCATTGCAATGCGCTCAATATGTTCACAGACATCATCAAAAAATTCAGGTCTATCACTACTGCTGGGCCCATATAAATTTACTAAAGTACATTTTTTCTTCAAAAATTCCAAGTTCATTATAATGTAACAGCCTTGTGGATCTTTAATAACATCCAACAATTTATATTCAAAATTATTATTAAAAAATATGGCCACCCCATTCTTATATGACTCAGAGCCACAAAGCCAGGCGTTATAACCCCAACTTGACCGGATAAAACTGTCTGAATCTGACTTTAAGTGTGTCTCCTGAAGACAGTAAATGTTGGCCTCTTTCTTCCTCTTTCTTCCTATGCAATTTTTTGTAATATAACAAAAGATGGCATCCACCATATGTTTTTGGAAATGTCACATTATTCAACGTTTTTGGTCTCAATTGTCTGATGCATTGAATGATAAATGTCAAAATGTATTTAATTTACGTATTTCAGAAGCACTTGCAATTGTTGGATTTAACAAAAATATACAAATCGATCATATCTTTTATTTTATGTTGTTGTTAGCAAAAGAATACATATACCACTGTAAGTTAAACAATGATATACCTGTCTTAAAAATTTACTTTAAAAAACTGAAATACAGATACAAAATAGAAGAATATATTTCACACAAAAACTTATTGTATAATGATTTTGCTGCCAGGTGGGCTCCATTCACTGCAATATTCAATTATATAAATTGATATTATAAAACTTTTACTAATCACCGTGGTGGACGGCGGAAACAGAGACAGATCCGCACAGTGTGTGGCAACAGACCTGCTTCGCCCACCACTAAGCTGCCAACGCCTGACATCAACCAACACTGGGTCGGTCGACACACCTTGCCTGTCTACCCCTTACCTTCCTCTCACTGCCATCCTGTGGAACAATCCCTGAACTGTACAAATACTAACTGTACAACCAAGCATTCCCCTGACAACCTGATACGCATTCCAACTACCCATGGGCCCTCCAGTACAACACAACGTAACGATTCCAACAGTCTACAACTGGCCCTCTTTAACGCAAGATCTGTCAGCGACCCACTGAAACGAGCAGAGATCCGCTCTTTCATAACGGGCAACGACTGTGATGTATTTGTAATAACAGAATCCGGGCTTCAAAAACAAGGCGATGAAGCAAAGTGTGCTGACCTGACACCATCTGGCTACACACTCTATTCCTTCCCTCGCCCTTCACGCGGTGGGGGGATTGCTCTTATCTCCAAGAACTCTCTGGCCAAGCATATTTCCACCTCCACTGTCCTTCCCTTCCAACACCCCAGTTTCGAAGCAGTTCGCGTTACCATGGCAACGTCGTCTTCTCCTGTCCACTTCAAATGCGTGTACCGACCTCCACCAATCCGCAAAAGTAAACTGACAGATGCTATGTTTCTCAGTGAATTCCCTGACCTTTTAGAGTACTGTAATAACCTTTCTGGAAAGTGTATTATATTAGGAGACATAAATGTTCATTTTAACACTCAGCATAGCCCTAAAACTACTAAGACGATTAATGCTTTGGATGTGTTTCATTTTAGTCAATCTGTTACCGAGCCAACTCATGAACGTGGCCACATTCTGGACTGGGTAATTTATAGACCTGATGATGATTTGTTACGCTCTACTCATGTCACTCCATCTCTTGCTTCTGACCATTTCTGTATTGTTTGTGAACTATGTTTGTCTGTCCCGTCTGACACCCCATCGTACAGACAGTCTCGTAATGTATGCAGCATGGACAGATCGGCATTTCAAGCAGAGTTGTGCGTGACTATCTGCCCCGAATCATGCCCCACGGTCAACGAACTTAACAGCGCTCTCACTCGCGTTATTGACACTCATGCGCCGTTACGTCACCGTGCCGATAGACTGGAGCCGTGGTATCCTTTAGTTAGCAATGAACTGAACTCCGCGAAGTCAGAAAAGCGTGTAGCTGAAAGAGCATGGCTTAAGACCCCCCTTACCGTTACAAACCAAATCTTCAATGCTGCGAAACGAAAAATAGCGAACATAGTGCTGACAGCAAGATCCCACTTTTACACTGACCAAATAAACAATGCAGTGACCTCTAGCCGGCTGTTTTCTATCTGCAGCAAACTACTTGGACGTGCTACAAGCACCCCCCTCCCTACCACCCACCCTGTCAGTGACCTTCCTGACGTCTTTAACAACTACTTTCTTCAGAAAATCCAGCTGATCAGAAGCGAACATGATCAGGTTTCTTCTACACCTACTACCCAGTTTGACCAAATAGGAACAACATCCACGTTCTTGGAATTTCAGCCAGTTATTGCCTTTGAATTGAAGAAGATCATTCTAAAAGCTAAACCCACTTCCTGTCCTCTTGACCCTATACCGACGCCACTTTTCATAGAGTATCTTGATGATCTACTCCCTACTCTCACCCATATTGTCAACAATTCTCTAATATCTGGCTCCTTTCCATCTGTGTTCAAAACTACCATTGTCAAACCACTTCTAAAGAAATCATCCCTTGACCCAAACACTCTAAAGAACTATAGGCCTATATCCAACCTCTCTTTCATATCGAAAATCATTGAGAAATTAGTTCTTCATCAACTCCTAGGCTATCTCAATGAACATCAACTCATCAGTCCTTCACAATCAGCGTACAGGCCATTTCATAGCACTGAAACTGCACTGTTGAAGGTAACTAATGACATTATCTTAGCTCTTGACTCTGGTGACGCGTCTATATTAACTCTTTTGGATCTTTCAGCTGCTTTTGATACTATTGACAACCATACACTCCTTAAGAGGCTTCAAATCACATATGGAATATCAGGCACTGCTCTGTCATGGTTCTCGTCTTACCTCTCTGGTCGAACTCAATCTGTCTCCATCAATGACTCATCTTCTGTAATGGTTGGCCTCACATGTAGGGTTCCTCAAGGCTCAGTACTTGGACCAGTCCTCTTCATCATGTATACTAAACCTCTGTCCGAGTTGATCACTTCTCATTCAGTTGATTCTCAGTCTTTTGCTGATGATACACAACTCCACACGCCTGTATCCCCATCTACCATTCTTCCTTCTATATCTTCACTGGAATTCAACATCAAATCATGGATGCTACAAAACAAACTGAAGCTGAATGACGACAAAATGGAGGCCTAGTTCATCCACTCTCCATCTAGACAACTTTCGTACCCAAAGCCTGATTCCATCTGTGTCTGTGACACTCAAATACCTGTTTCTCCTTCTGCTAGAAATCTTGGCTTCCACATCTCTCAAGATATGAGTGTTGACTCACAAGTTCAAACTATCTGTCGGTCAGCATACTGTGAGCTGCGTCGCATTGGTACGATTCACCATCTCCTGTCTATAGATACTGCTAAGATACTAGTCTGTTTTTGTTCTCTCTAAATTAGATTATTGTAATTCACTCTTGTATGGCTGCCCCCAACACCTCCTTGACAAGCTTCAAAAAGTCCAGAACTCTGCTGCCAGACTTGTCCTCAAGGTCTCTAAGTATCATCATGTTCAACCACTCCTGATATCCCTCCATTTGCTTCCCATCAAAGCACGTATTGACTACAACATTTCCACTCTATGTCATTCTTATTTCTCTCAAAATGCCCCTAGCTATATGTCTGACATGCTTTCTGTCTATACTCCATCAATGCAATTGCGGTCATCTTCGGATTCGAACATTCTCTGTGTTCCTATTACACAAACAAAAATGTTTGGTGAGCGCTCCTTTTCCTTTTCGGCACCATCAGTTTGGAACTCCTTACCACGCGAAATTCGCCATATTGAGTCCTTGCAATGCTTCAAATCAGCTCTCAAGGCCCACCTATTCAAGCTACATCACTACATTTAGGCCACATTACTTCTCGACTCTATTCTTTTTTAAACAAGTCGTAATACCATAAGAACATTTTAGACCTATTTTAACAACATCTCATTTACTAGCCTTTTTTTTAGTCAGATCAGGGTATGTTTGCATTTTGAGATTAGGGATCCACTCTACTATAAATTCAAGTAACAAAATAACTTAGCTGAACTCGTATATATGACTTGTAAAGTCAATGGCTTTAAATAACTTACAACTTAAACTCTAAATAAGCCAAAATATTTTGTCATTTTTAAAACTTTTTAGCCATTTTTGGGGAAATAAAGATTGAGTGTAAATTTTTTACATATATATATATATATTTGTTAAACTTCGAATTTCAAACATTTGTTGATTTTAAAAGGTGGTCCTGGATATTTAAACGCACATAGCTCAGGGGAGTCTGTATCCATAGTTTTAATCAAAACGTTTTATACATAAGCATATTTATAACTTTAGTAGTCCAAGTGCGGACCATGGCCTTTATTTTAGGTCTTGACCTACTAATCAAGACATAAACACAGTATAAATATTTCAAAATAACTTTATTCAAAGAAACTTTTCATTTCTTGCCCCTTCTACCCCTTTTCCCCCATCTAGATGTAAAGTAATATAATGTCTCATATGACTTCGGTCTAGAAGACGTAAAACAAAATAATTAAACCCCATTAGGGTGTTTATCATGACGGACCCTGAGAATATTTCATCACCAGCAGCACAACAGCATTCATCACCGCCGAGCCGAGAGGGTGTCTGACTGAGAAAAGAAAGAATATCATCGCAGATTTCAACCTACAGTACGGCGGCTGTCTGACAGAGGAGTGGACACCACCACCAATCTTGGGCCCCTTCTGCCAGCACCGCCGCACGACATGACATGAGGACCCATTCCATGTATTATGTCCAATGTTGGATGAGCTCTGGTCCCTGTTGAGCTGATCATCGCAGATCTTCTAGGCATCCTCGAGGAGGACCAGGGATCACCTTGCTACGTCTGTCTTCTACCTCTGCCTCTACCAACGTACGACTTCCTCTGCTTCTTCACTTCTCGTCGTTCGACTATCTTTACGTAAGCATAAATAGGGTGTTAGGGTTTGTTTGTTTTCTGGGGGGTTTGGCAGCTCGATGTTTTATTCGACTGCCTAGCTAAGTCTAGTAGGAAATACCACAAAAGTGGTATCCCTGGGAGGACTGCGCCGGCCACCCGAGCCAAGTCACAGTGGGACTCTCAGGGTTAGGGCCTAGGACTTTTAGTTAGTTTGATCTTTACTGGTTTTTCCTTTTTCACCTTTCCTCCACTATCTTTTTTTTCGACAGTATGTCGTTCCAATCGGTCCATCGATCCCCCCACTCGAAGGCTTTTGCCGGTGGGTACGGACTTTCATAGTATAGGTTCTGGTTAGGATCATTTCTTTTCATTCTTTAGGGTTCTTCCCAACTCTGTTGGGGGGCTTGTGTGCAAGCAACAAATCTAGTTTAGCATAAGTTCTTAAATAGTAGGATTGCTTTTTACATAGGTGTTGACCCTTCCTCCTCAACGAAAATGGAAATTTCAGTAAATATAATAAATATGTAAAAGTATATAAAATTGAAAGCTGACAACGGCTTATCATTAAGATCAGTTGGGGCTAACTGTGAAGGACTAAATCAGACAAATACATAAAATATTGTACTAAAATCTGTTAAAACAATCAGTTTAATAATAAAAAGATAACATTTAAAATCGAGATTAATCTAATAGATTAATAATAATATAGAGCTCCTGTGTGCTCTGCTAAGTTAAAGAGGTTTTTAAAGTGATAGTTTTTCCATATATGTTTTATATATAATAAGTAATATTACCTAAATTTTGATTACGAATGAACTAGTTGACAGGCAAGTCTTGTCACTGTAAAGATTTTAAATACAGAGTCGAATTATTTTGTTTTACGTCTTCTCGACCGAAGTCATATGAGACATTACTTTACATCTAGATGGGGGAAAAGGGGGAGAAGGGGCAAGAAATGAAAAGTTTCTTTGAATAAAGTTATTTTGAACTATTTATACTGTGTTTATGTCTTGATTAATAATAATAATAAACGGATATATTTATATAGCGCTTTTTATCGAGCACAAAGCGCTTTACAATCAGTATTGAAACACTGACACACACACAACAGACACTGACACACGCAAAACAGACACACACGCACGTACGTGCACGCACGAGAGTGAATGCGTTCTTGCACACACACATACACACACATACTACTATGGGAGTAGCGGGAGTTTTTCGCCTAGCCGGCTGAATCATTTACTCTCGTCATTATTCTGTTGTTGGTGTGTTTCCAGTAGTGCTTGAGTTGTTGTTTTGTGTCTGTGTGTTCGTGATGAACTGCACATTATTTTGGGCTGCTTTCTGTGCCTCTCTGCCTCCGGACATGAGAGTAATTTGGTTTATTTTCTTGACGAGACTGGTTGGCTTGTTGGATTCTCCAAGCCAGCCATGTTTCCAGCACCGGCCAAACAACGCCATGCCTTTGCCTACCATCCTTTTTCTTCAGTCTCCCTCTTCCTTCCCTCTGCTTGACCACTACACGCACGCAACACGCGTGCGTGCGCCACCACTCTGCCAGCCCCCCTCCCCCCCACTACAGTACAGCCGCAATGAGTTACTGGCTGTACAACCTTCGACCCCTGACTCTGCCCTTGTTGCCACGCTACGTCATCTGCGTATAGGGATTAATCTTCCACGCACGCGAGGCTGCAGAGGAGGAAAAAGGAAGCAACGGAAGATTTCTGTCATCTGCTCAATTCCTCGCCTTCCCCCTTCACCTACCAAACGGATGAGTATTTCTAACTTACTTACTGTTCCCGTTGCTTCGCCTACAAAAGATGCTAATTTTATTGTTGCCCAGTTTAACCCCCGTTCCGTTGGCGTCCCACAGAAACGTTCTTCTATTAATTATTTCATTGTAGAGAACGATGTTGATATTTTCTGCATCACTGAATCCTGGCTTCTGCCTTCGGGTGATGAAGCTAAATGCGCTGATCTCTCTCCCCCTGGCTACAAAACCATCTCCTATCCTCGCTCTTCACGTGGCGGAGGCATTGCCTTTGTCGTGCGTGAAAAACTGTGCCTCCATCTCACCTCTACCTCCCTCTTCCCATTTCCACACTCCTCCTTTGAACTGGCCCAGCTCTCCGTTACTCTCCGTCAGCACTGCCTACAGCTTTTCTGCCTCTACCGCCCCCCTCCCAACAAGAAAAACAAACTTTCGGACTCCCTCTTCCTCGACGAGTTTCCCTCTTTGCTGGAGCACTGCAACACTATCAGCGGTGTTCCAATCATCATGGGAGACTTCAACATTCATGTTGATGTTCCCACTGACCCCCTCACCCTCCGCTTCACCGCACTGCTGGATGACTTCGACCTGCACCAGGCTGTGACCTTCCCCACCCACCAGAAAGGTCACACCCTTGACCTGGTTATCGTCAGACGTGACGACGAAGACGTCCTGCGGTCTACTGCTCCTGACTCCTTCCTGGACTTTTCTGACCATCTCTGTGTTCTTTCCTGCCTCCGTTTATCTCGCCCTTCATGCCCTCCTGTGTATGCTGAGACCAGGAAGATCTCCTCCATCGACATCACTGCCTTCATGTCTGACCTCAGGGCCAGACTTGACTCAACTCTACAGCCTTCTGCCGACCAGCTCCACCACCTCCTGACCAGTCTACTCGACCTCCACGCCCCTGTCATCCGTCGCAAGATCTCCAGTAGGCCTCCATCACCGTGGTATGCTTCTGTGGCACCTGAGGTGACTCAGGGTAAACAAGAACGCCGCCGTGCAGAGCGCCAGTGGGTTAAGACTGGACTTGAAATTCACAAACAGATTTTTCGAGCCATGAACAAAATTGTTCAAATTGTTCAAGAGATTTTTCTAAATGATAATAAAATTTCTAATGACTTAAAAATATCATCACGATCTTTCAAAAATAGAGTCTGCCATCTGTTTAATTTTAATATTCTCTTTTTCTTCGGCCAAGCAAGTTGGTATTTCAATTCCAGCTACCGAGCTATTTCTAATTTTTATAGCCAAAAGCTCAACGGTAAGCACAAAAGCCAATGGCGAAAACGGACAACCCTGTCTTATGCCACATTCGACTTCAAAGTACTCGGAAATCCATCCTCCATGGTTAATAGAAGTAATGTTGCTGTTAGTTAAAACAGACACCCACTGTTTAAAGTCTGTACCAAACCCGAAAACATCAAAAACCTTCAGGAAATATTTTTTGGAGATGGAATCAAAGGCTTTTTCAAAGTCAATTGCTAACAAATAACCCGATTTGTGTGTTTTATTTAGGTAATGTATTACATCGTCTATTGATCTAAGGACTGTGGCTATATTTCTTCCTCTAATGTACCCAACTTGATCTTCACTAACTAATTTGTGAATAACACCTCCTAGCCTTGTTGCTAATACTTTAGCTAAAATCTTGTAGTCACTGTTGGTTAGTGTAATAGGTCTCCAATTGGATAGCCTCTCTCTCTCTAAATCTTTGCCTTTATGTAAAAGGGTAATTATTCCATATCTTTGAGAAAATGATACTTTACCAAGATGAAAGGACTCATTGAATGATTGTGTCAGTGTATTGCGTATTTTAGGCCAAAAAAACTTTATAAACTCTATCGTTATCCCATCATTTCCTGGGGCAGAGCCATTTTTCATGTCTTTTAAAGCGCTAGATGCTTCATCAACTGTTACTAACCCCTCACAAGAATCAGCCTCCTCACTGTCAAGAACTGGGAAGGTTTCATTTTCTAAGAAAGTACCTACTGCATTTCCAACATCTTGCTCTTCAGTTTTTTGATTATATAATTTTTTGTAAAAAGCAACTTGTTCGCTCATGATTCCCCGTTGATTGTTAATTATCTCACCTGTGTCTGAAATTAATCTAGTTATCACTTTCTTTTTACCTCTAGCCTTTTCAAGGCTACAGAAATACTTTCTGTTTCTTTCTCCCTCCTCTATCCATTTAATCCTTGATCTTACCTGCGCTCCCCTGGTCTTTTCTAATTCTGAAAGCTCTATTTTTTGTTTTATGTTAAGATATTCTTTTTGCCCTTCAAGGTTCAAGGGACTTTTTATCATCTTTTTCTCGTGTTCTAAAAGTTGTTCTTTTAAATGAAGTTCTTTGTTTTTCTTTCTGCATGCTACTAACTTACCATATTCAGAACAACAGCTACGAATTTCGATTTTACAATACTCCCATTTATCAATGAATGAGGTCTCGGTATTAACATTTAATTGTCTTTCTAATAGATCATTCATTTGCTGAACGAAAACATTATCTTTCAAAAAACTATTGTTAAACTTCCAGTACCCTGGACCTCTGACAAAATCACCAGTGTTTAGTTCTATGATAACTGCTTTATGATCTGTCTGAGCTACGTGTGTGAGCTCGCATGACACCACGTATGATAGCATTTCTTCCGTTCCAAAACAATAATCTAGTCTGCGTGCGATAAAAGGGCTATTTCTACACCAAGAAAAATCCTTTTCTGCCTCATGCAAGGCTCTCCAAATATCGGCTAAATTAAGAATATTTGCTGTATCATTTAGTGTTCTAATCTCTCGTTTATGATGAAAATTGCCTGAGATAATATCCAGGTCATTATTCATGACACAGTTAAAATCCCCGCACAAGACGAAGTTTTCTTCAATAAAGTCACTAAATATTTCTTGCAGTTGTACAAAAAACGCTATTTTATCCAATCGATCGTTGGGGGCATAAACATTTCCCAGTTTGAAATCATAATACTCATTTTTTACCGTTACTACCAATATTCTTGGTAAAGCAAGTTCTATCACTACATCCCCTTCAAAATGTTTTGAAACTAAAATTATCTCCCCATTAGTTCTATTTGTACCCTCATTAAAAAATAACTTTCCTCCCCATTGTTTTTCCCAGATAAAGGCATCATTTTTATTAACATGGGCTTCTTGTAAACAGACAATGTCAAATTTGTTGCTTTTGAGATACTTGAATATAGCAGCCCTTTTAAATTTATTTTTTAATCCCCTCACATTTAAAGAGCATATGCGTAGCTTAGCCATCTTTAATGAAAGCTGAGATTAGCCGTGATTCACATTCCATTACTCATAGTCCGAATTCTGCGTGTGTCGTACCCACAATGTTACCTACGCTTGGTTAGGAGGGGTACTCTGTTGTTGAGACTGAGCCCCATTCTTCTTTGCTTTTTCCCCCTTCTTTTTGTCAGTGGGAGTAGGCCCCTCCTTCGAACGGGGACGCTTAGGGGTCTCTGACCTTGACCTAGTGGGAGACTCCAGGCGCAAGGTCGAGGAGAGTGTGGTCTGGCGCTCCATGTGCCTGCCCCGGGGGGTGAGGTCCTCTCCTTTGGCGTCTCCCTGCACGCTGGCCGTCTCCTTCCCGTCCTCGCTGGCCGTCTCCGCCTCCTCGCTGTCCGTCTCTGCGTTCAAAACGGTCATCTCCTGCACGTCTCCTTCCTTGGAGACGCCCTCTGGGACCTTCACGTAGGTCTGCTCTCTCTGCTCCCACTGCGACGCTGCCTGCTGCTGCTGTGATACTCTCACACTGAGGTTCACCTCTTTTGTGCCCCGGCTTTCTACATGCACGACACACAATGTCTTTGGCACATACTGACGCATGGTGACCCTCTTCTAGGCATCGGGAGCATACCACTGTTTTCCGTACCAGCTTCTGTTCTTTGTGGTACACCTTCGCCACAAACACACCACTCACCTTCAGCGTCTTGTCTAGAGGCACCTTGGGCACTGTAATGAACAGAAATCTTCGTCCTGTTATGAAACGAGTCAGTTTACCGTCTCTGTCTCTGACCCTCTCAGCCTTGATACTGGACCGCATTTCACACCCTGCTTTCACAAGGACGTGCTCGTCTCATTTCTCGCTCCCCTAGGTACGATCACATCACTCCGGTTCTTCGTTCCCTACATTGGCTCCCAGTTCAATCACGTATTGACTACAAAATTCTCCTCCTTGCCTTCAAGTCACTGAATGATCAAGCTCCCCAGTATCTCTCTGATCTTCTTCATCTCTATGTCCCAGCTCGCCAACTACGTTCGTCTTCTGATTCTCGTCTCCTTTCCATTCCCTCCATCCGTCTCAAATCTGCTGGCCAACGTTCTTTTTCTTGTCAAGCACCATCTCTGTGGAATTCTCTGCCTTCTCCTCTCCGACACTCCAACTCAGTCTCCTCATTCAAAACCTCTCTTAAAACCCATCTTTTTCCTTCTGCGCCCTAAATATTTGATCAGTTGTCTATCGTTGTGTGCACGTGAGGGAAGATTGATTTAAGAGGTTTGTGCTGTGTTTTGTGGTGTGTGTGTGTGTGCGTGTGTGTGTGTGTGTGTGTGTGTGTGTGTGTGTGTGTGTGTGTGTGTGTGTGTGTGTGTGAGTGTGTGTGTTGTGTGTGTGTGTGTGAGCATGAATGTGTGCTTGCGTGTATTTTGGTTTTGTGGGTTGTGTGTGCACGCATGTGTGTGTGTTTGTGTGCGTGTCTGTGTGTCTGTCTGCGTGCGTACGTTGTGTGTGAGGGTGTTTGTGTCTGCGTGTTGGTGTATGTGGTCAGTCCATGCGGCTCAGTTGCTGTGACTTACCGAATGGGGTATGAACGAGTTGGTGTCAATAATTGTGTGTTTATGTGTGTGTGTGTGTGTGTGTGTGTGTGTGTGTGTGTGTGTGTGTGTGTGTGTGTGTTTGTGTGTGCGTGTGTGCGTGTGTGTGTGTGTGTGTGTGTGTGTGTGTGTGTGTGTGTGCGCGTGTGCGTGTGTGTGTGCGTGTGTGTGTGTGCGTGTGTGTTAGAGAGAGAGAGAGAGAGTTGCTTTGCATATGCACTGTTGGTGGTTGGTGTCACTCTTGAATGTTGTTTTTTGTTATCTGTTGATGAATAATTGATTGTAAAGCGCTTTGGGCTCATCTGAGGTAAAGCGCTATATAAATGTACTGTTATTATATTATTATTATACCCACACACATTTCATCAAACACACAGAAAACACATTCTCACTGAAACGCACACAAACTTACTCAAACATACACTTGCACAAACACGCACACGCACACACACACACACACACACACGCGCGCGCGCGCGCGCGCGCGCGCGCACTCACATAGTCAAAGCACTCACGTGTACTCACACTCACAGACACATACTCACACACACCCCCCCCCCCCCCCCCCCCCCCCCTCTAGCCGAACACAATCTCTCCTGCGCACGCATACACTCATACACATGCAAGCAGATATACCACAGAACACACAAACACACACACACACACACACAAAACACTCACACACACACACCTGCTTGGAAGCGCGGCCGTGGGCGCACGCACACTCACATTCGCGCACACGCTCACAAATTACATACATACACATACATTGCATACACATACACGCACACAAATTACATACATACATACAAACATACGGACACACACACACACACATCACACACACACACACACACACACACACACACACACACACACACACACACACACACACACACACACACACACACACACACACACACACACACACACACACACACACACACACACACACACACACACACACACACACACACACGCACACGCACACGTGCACATGGAGATGGGGGTGTTATTGGAAAGACTGCCGGAACAGATGGTTTTTCAGGTTTCTTTTGAACGATGCTAAAGATTGACTATGTCTGACAGCAGAAGGCAATGAATTCCAGAGTTTGACTGCTGATGATGTAAAAGCTCTACCGCCATGCCTATCACGATTAGTAGGTCAAGACCTAAAATAAAGGCCATGGTCCGCACTTGGACTACTAAAGTTATAAATATGCTTATGTATGAAACGTTTTGATTAAAACTATGGATACTGACTCCCCTGAGCTATGTGCGATTAAAATTTCCAGGACCACCTTTTAAAATCAACAAATGTTTGAAATTCGAAGAAAAACGACGTATATATAGATATATGGACAAAATTTACACTCAATCTTTATTTCCAAAAAATGGTTAAAAAGTTTTTAAAATGACAAAATATTTTGGCTTATTTAGAGTTTAAGTTGTAAGTTTTTTTAAAGCCATTGACTTTGTTTATATATACGAGTTCAGTTAAGTTATTTTGCTACCTGGAAAACAAAGAATTTATAGTAGAGAGTGGATCCCTAATCTCAAAATCCAAACATACCGTCCTCTGACTCAAAAAAAGGCTAAAAAAATGTACAGTGGGCCGAGTCTTGGCGGCATATCAAAATCTTATATTTACAAAAAGGGGAACCTCTCTTTAATGCGTTTAAATATTATTCAGTTTTGTTTTCTATTTTTAAAAAGAGGGTAAATGAGATGTTAAAATAGGTCTAAAATGTTCTTATGGTATTACGACTTGTTTAAAAAAGGTTTAAAAATAGTGTCCAAAAGTTGTTTGGCTGAGAGTTTCGGCCAACCATACCATTGGGGCCCACCCCTCAGCTCCTTTAGTAAATGTTTCTACTTTAGTGAACTGTATATTATAAGTTTGAAACTTTTGTTTTAACAATTTAAATTCAGTTGTAATTATTAAACATAAACTGAATAAGTGGTCTGTGTTGAGCACCTCACCGCAAGGGCATATGGTTTCAACATATTTGCATAAGTATGACTCCGTTCGTAATCTAAAAATTAATGATTGGAGTGAAAGTTTAATTTTAAGGAAAAGGCCTCCTTAAACTATTTTGTGGTCCCACGAATGGGCTTTAGCGTAATCTTCCAACTCGTTTGTCCATTGAAGGAAGATTGCTGATCTAAGTTTACTTTTCATTTCATAAATGGATAATGTTATGTTTGCTACAGTTCCAGACTCTCCCATAGCGGCCTTTTCAGCGGCTCTATCAGCTTGGTCATTGCCTGCTATTCCGCTATGGGATGGAATCCAGGTTATTTGTATTGAAGTTCCTTTTAAAGTGATTTGATGTACAAGTACTTTAATTTCATTTATTATTTCGAGTCTGGTTTGTGCTACTCCTTTAAGAGCTTGGATTGAAGAAAGCGAGTCTGTAAAAACAACAACATTAAACGGAGGATTAGTTAAATTATTTAGAAACACACAGGCTTCCAGAAGTGCCCATAGTTCGGCGGTAAAAATAGAAAGATGATCTTTTAGTTTGAATGACTTTGTTACATGGAGGTCTTAGTGCAGGGATGGTAAATGCACAACCTATTTTTTGATTAATTTTGGAGCCATCTGTAAATATTTTGTAAATGGTTTTTTTGGCTCCATACTTTCTCTTTAGCTGTTATGGTTATCAGGTTAGTTTCCTGTTTGGAAAAAAGTTTCATTTAACACTGTATCAAAATTCATTTACTCCCTCTCCCACTGTGGAAAAACCACGGTGGGGTAAGGGGAAACATCATAATAATTCAAGTCAGCCTCCTTGAACAAATTCCTAGTGTAATATATTATATTTTTTGTTTTTACATGAAGTTCAGGTTTTTTATTTTCAAATTTAGAGTAGTTGAAAAATGGGTCATTAATAGTTTGGACAAATTCTTTATCTGTTCCAGTTTTGGCTGCATACCATCTTATTAAAAAGTTGGCACAGTTTAATTTCATTAAATTTTGAAGGGGGAGCTGGTAACGTCCGTTTTGTCCAAATTCCACCATCTAACCAAGCGGGGTTAGAAGCCGCCGTCCAGTCCAAATTTTCTATTATGATTTGGACAAAACGGCGGTTCAACAAAACGGCGCCCAATTTTGGACAAAACGGCGCCCGATTTTGAACCGCCGTTTTGTCCAAATGAAAGTTGGAGTTATAAAAACTCATTCTTGACCAGTTCTCTTTTTGTTTTAAATCTTTGTTAAATAAAATGAATAACAAGCTAACCACTGACACTGGTCACTTTGGCCTAATTTTACCGTTTGAATGCTAATTAGTGTATTAGGAGATCATATGAACAATTGTTGATGTGGTTGACCAGTGGTCAGTGTCACTGACCAGTGGTCATTAATTGGCCTATTGTCACTGTTTGACTGCAAATTAGTGAGATTAGGAGTTCAAATGAACAAATTTTGATGTCTTTGACCAGTGGTCAGTGTCACTGACCGGTGGTTACTTTGGCCTGAGTTCACTGTTTGACTGCAAATTAGTGTATTAGGTAACACTTAAATGATTCAGAAGACCACTCGGACCATATGAATGGAAATACACAAAAGCTGTAGGTTCGATATAGGTCCGTTATTGAAGATACTACAGACGTTTCAGAGCTTAGCTCTTTTTTCAATGTGATGAAAAAGTGACAAAAAATGAGGAATAAGGGTGAAGACACTGAGTAGAAATCAGAGCAAGGCACCTTAGAGAGAGAGAGAGAGAGCTAGAGAGAGAGAGAGAGAGAGAGAGAGAGAGAGAGAGAGAGTGAGAGAGAGATCAGAGAGAGACACTTGACACATTTGACACTTGACACTTTTGTTATTAATTGTTAATAGAGATCTTCTTGGCTATTGTTTTCACGTGATTTGAACTTAACTAATAATCAAACAGACGTTAAATAAAGTACTGAATTATAACTGTGCAAGATAACAAACCCTAGGATCATCATATTGACTGCTATCCCGCCAGTCATTCAATTATACATAAACACTTTCAAATGTTTTATTTACGCATTGACAAAACAATCTTCATAAATTGAAACTTCCACACGCCTACACACATAAATGCAACCACTCATGCAGGCTCACATCTGCGTGCGCATACGCCCAATCGCACACACACACACACACACACACGCACACACACACACACACACACACACACACACACACACACACACACACACACACACTCACTCACGCATATTCAATGACATACTCGACATAACAATCATATGGCGACCATTCAAGTGTTAGTAACTGAAGCGGCAAAGGCCTATCTGTCAACAGGTGCTTTTGTATTTCTGAGTTTCCAGGCAAGAGCAATAAATCTTGCAAGTGAAATAATTTATTTTTCATTGTCAGAGGACAGCAGTCTGGTTATATCCCTTGGTCCTGTAATATGCCTACATCTCACAAAAAATAAACATTTATCACGAATAGTATCGTAGGCCTTACATTTAAGCAAAAAGTGCTCTTCATCTTCAATAGATGCACCACACATAGGGCAAGGGAGCTGAGTGGATGTATCAGCAGAGTACCATCTTTTAGATGCGCTTAACCCTATAACTCTTAATCTAAATCTAGCAAGACTGAACCTGTACCATTTGTTATGAATACGTTTGATGTATTTTTATGTTTTAAAAATGTTCTTAAAGGAAAAAAAACCAACGATATTTATCAGACTCTTCCACTGATGCATGCCAATCTTGCTTGTATGATGCAATTATTCTATCTTTGAATTCATTTAGAAAATGTTGTTCATAACCAACTCCCTGACACATCCAAACTACTCCGAAACCATGAGAAATCAATAATGTTTTCACCGAATATGCCCAGTTTTGATTACCAAATTCAAGTTGATTTAACATCATATCATAAGCTTGCCTGCACAGTCTTTGAGGCGGGAGCTGAAGCAATCTCAGCCAGTATTTAATGCACTTTACCCATGTTCTAATGTATAAAGGGTAGCGACCAGACTCACCATAAAGCATTTTATTTGAGGAGTGTAGAGGTACTGAAAGAAATCGTTTGATTGCATATGTATGAACTTTTTCAATTTCAATATTGCTATTTAATCCACAAACCTCTGCAGTGTAAGTCAGAATTGGTTCAATCTGCGAATCGAACAGTTTTCAAAAAAATAGTGAAGTCAATGCAATTAAGTTTTCTTAAAGATTTTAAAATTGCTATTGTACTTTTTTAGCTTTCCTACAAGATTCTGTGCAAGCATTATGGAGACTCAATTTAGTAGTAAACAAAAAAAACTAAATATTTATATGAATTTGATACACTTACTTCGCTGTTTCCATAGTACCACTTTTCATGTGCTGACAAATGTCCGCCTTTTCAAAATACCATAACATTGGTTTTGTCTAAATTTACAACAAGGTCAAGTTTATCAGCTTCAGTCTGTAATGTATCTAATTGGTTTTGAAAACCTACAACAGTGTCTGATAAAAGAATTACATCATCTGCAAGCAAGAGTAAAAAGATTTCTATTGCTCCTGAAATTAGCTGAATTCCATGTTTACCTTTTTTGACTATTTCACTTGCAAGCTCATTGATGAAAAATGAAAATAAAAGTGGGCTTAGCAAACAACCCTGTTTCACACCACGCGGACATTCAAACATGTCAGAGTACCTTCCTTTATCACGGACACAAGCCAGAACAGAATCATAAACACTTCTCAGAGCTTTATAAACTTTACCATTTACCCCCTGATTGCGTAGTATGTTCCATAACAAATTTCTATTGACAGAATCAAACGCTTTGCGGAAATCCACAAATGCTACATATATTTTCTTGTTTCTGAGGAGTTTTTTCTGCACTATTGAATATAGAGTGAAAATGTGGTCAGTAGTACTATAGCCTGATCTAAAACCGGCTTGTTCTTCCATAATGTTTTCTTTTTTTTCTGCCCATTTAGTAAGTCGTTTGTTTAAAATATTTGTCTAAAGTTTACCCAATATGCTTGTAAGGGCAATACCTCTGTAGTTGTCTGGATTATTCTTGTCGCCTTTCTTATGTAACAGAATTATGATAGATTTAGCCCAGTCATGTGGAAACATGCCTTGATCAAAAATATTATTAAATAAAACTAAATTCTCACCATACAAGTAGCAGCACCACATAAAGCTTGAACAAAAATGCCAACGCATTTGTTAACATCAACATTCATCATCTGATATGCCTCATCAAGCTTTTTCCTGAAATCATTAGAATTCTGTTCATTTTGAAAAATATGTGCATTATCAACAGACCAAATTATTTTTTCTTCAGCAACAGGTTCTTGCTTTTGTTCATGTTTATCCATACCATTTTGCCAAAACATTTCTATGGGCAAATGCCAGGATTCAAGACAATCTCCAACAATCATATTGCAACAATGAGAAAAAAATTATGGAACGAGAAAATAATCAATAACACTACACCCCTGTGGTGAGACAAAAGTAAACTCCCCTTCCTTGTCACCCTCACAGTATCCATTCATGATATCAAGATTAAATACACAGCATAAATCTAGCAAAGATTTCCCAAAGTTATTTAGAATGCCATCTTTTGAACTTCTGTTAATATAGTCTCCCACCGCCTCACCGCAAAAATGTATGCTAGGTTCAAAGTTTACTATGTCCTCATTGTTTGGTTGGTATGAACTAGTTCTGGCATTTAGGTCGCCGCATATCATCACGTAAACATCATCATCTCCAATAGCCTGAAGTAAACTTTCTTCTAATATGACAACACCGTCTTTTAATTCAGTGGTATTATACAGAGGCCCACCTTCTGGAACAATATAACAACCAACCAAAACTACATCTTTATCAATTCCAAGCACACACTTGTCTAATTTAACTGCTACAGCATTAGCACAATCAATAGTTATTTATTTTATAAACCGTTTTAAATGTTTCTTAATAAGAAGCAAAACTCCCCCAGAGTTTCTGCCAAAATAAGATAATTTCTTGGCTGGAGCAACAAACTTCAGAAAGTCACAAAATATTCCATCATAATCAAAGGATGTATCAACAAATGTCTCTGTTAAACACACAAAATCAAATAAGTTAATATACTCAACAAAGGAAGAAACATTTATTTTATTATACAAATTCTCCACATTATAGGCTAGAAATTTCCATGGAGTTGAACGGTCTTGCCCGTCTCATTTCTTTTTATTAGCATTTCGCGAAGGCCTAGTAGGGTTTCCATTGTTACTAGTCTGGTTTCCAAGGAAGCTACGCAATCCGAGTTGTCTCCCCGAAGACCCCCTCCTTCCACCCGCCACCCCACCACTACTACACGCTGCGTCACGATACGAAGAACCACTTTCACCCTTCTCAGCACTCCCTTCACCACCTTTCCCAACCCGTTCTTTACCACCCCTCTTTTGGCTCCCCCCTTCATTTTGTTCACCACCTCCCTCCTTACCACCCTGCAGAGAGCCCTCTTCACTTTTTTCTTCACACCTCACTGACTGACTTTCCTCCACCTCATTCCCCACACCACCCCTTTGCAGTCCTTTCTCATTGTCATTGCGTTGAGTTAGCTCTTTTTTGGCGAGCCGCAACAGCGGCGAGCCACTTATTAGTTTTGGGTAGTTCTTTGCACGTGGGCGATGGTCCATGGAGGGTCACGTGACTTTTGCTCGTGGCATCAGAGTTGTCTTCTCTTTGCATTAGAGTTGTCTTCTCTTTGCATTGAGCGTGCGATGACACCAAAAAGGTTCTAGTGGATGACACCCGCGTTCTTGCTTCCCCCCGCCCCCTCCCTCCACCGCACTAGAGTTCGTGTCGTCTGCTTAAACGTGCATGTCGACATTCGTAAATTATTATGTAGCATACGAATAGCATGCAAAAGATTTGCAGAATGTTGAAAGCCAAACGATTGTACATTAAAGTTGTTTAATACACTTCTGCAAAGAGGATTATGAAGAAAATACGTTTGTGTTGTTCTTATTCAGAAACCTGCGTTGACGAGGCGTGAATTGTATGATGATAAAACTCTCGACAGGGCCTCATCTTCATTTTAGCTTTAGCTAAATCACAACAAGTGCATTGTCAAATCAGATAAATACAAACTGCATTCATCAAGATAATAACAAAAACAATAATAAAAGGACTGCACACTTAATTAATATTTTTATTCCTTGCCTTTTTTAAGGGAAAAACCTTTACAGGGCCTCAAAACAAGGGCGAAATGTGCTATCATGTCAAATGGATTTCATTTAGCAGACGATTTTCTCTTTGGAGGAAATATACTGTGAAGCAAAGCTGTTCCTTTTGCTATTACTCGGATATTAGAAACAAAACTTTGTCTTTCTATATTGCTTAGCATTGTAAATTCATCAAACACTTTCTTTTGAAGAAATGCATGTACAGGATTTTACATTCTTCCATCCTCACGTTCATTTATCAATTGACTATTCCTTGCCCCCTCCCCCTTATTCGTTGAGCATGCCACGCATACCCTTGAGAGCCTCATGAATTAGCCTATAGTAGGCCTACCTCGATGCTAGCAACTGACCAAAACCGTGAGTGCTGTGACTCTCTGTGCTGTGATGTTAGCAGACAGACGGACACAGTCACTTGGCGGTCAAAGATGAGGATGAACCATAACATGTACAATAACAGTGTTGTTGTGACTCAGCTATTGGATCCTTAGTTTGCATTGCTTGAAATATATTTATGTATTTTTCATCTGGATCTTTTTTTCTATTAAAAAATATTATCGAAACCGGTCGTTGTCCAGTTAGCTACTCTCTCTCTCTCTCCAGAGGGCTGGATGTAAAAAAAAGCATGTTATTGCTTACTCTATTACCCTCTATAAATAAAATTCAATCAATCAATCAATCAATCAATCTCTCTCTCTCTCTCTCTCTCTCTCTCTCTCTCTCTCTCTCTCTCTCTCTGTATGTCTGTTGTTCTGTTTGTCTTTGTTTAATTTTTTTCTCTCTCTGTCACTGCCTTACTCTTTTATTGTCTTCCTCACACACTATCTCTTTTAGTCTCTGCATTTGTCTCTGTCACTCTCTGCCTCTCTCTCTCTGCGCTCTAGGCCTTACAGCTCTATGGGGTTTTCTAGTCTTCTGCAATGCGTGTGTGCGTGCGTAGCAGTCTTGCTTCCACGATGCTTTCTGCTTCCACTTCCCCAACGCACTGCAGTTTGTGTCGTCTGCTAAACCTTATATTTTTGTGTTGACATTGCTAAATTATTATGTACCATACGGATAGCATGCAATTGATTTGCAAAATTTTGAAAGCCAAACGATTTGACATTAAAGTTGTCTATTACACTTCTCAAAGAGAATGATGTTTAATGACAACAATGCTCGGCTGATCTTAACCCTACCCTGTTCGTCTTTACGACTTTCGATCTTAAAGTCTGGGTTTTTTCCAGTTTCATGACAATAACTCTAGGCTGATCCTAACCCTAAACTCTGAGTGGTTTTTATTCTCGATCTCAAATTCTCTTTCAGTTTCATGACAATAACTCTGCTGGCTTTCTAGGCTGATCTCGCCCTATCATATTCATTTTTACAGCACTCGATCTCAAAGTCTGGTTCTTTTCAATTTCATGACAACCCTAGGCTGGTCCTATCCCTATCCTCTTCGTGTTTACGACTATTGATTTCAAAGTCTGGTTTCTTTCAGTTTCATGACAACAACCCTGGCTGATCCTAGCCATATCCTAATAATTTGTATGACTCTCCATCACAAAGTCTGGTTCTTTTCAGTTTCACAACAACCCTAGGCTGATTCTAACCCTATCCTCTTCATGTTAATGCTCTCGATCTCAAAGTCTGGTTTATGTCAACCCTAGGCTGATCATAACCCTATCCTCTTCATGTTAATGCACTCGATCTCAAAGTCTGGTTTCTGTCAGTTTCATGACAACATCCCTAGGCTGATCCTAACCATCTCATCTTCATGATTGCGACTCTCGATCTTAAAGTCTGGTTCTTTTCAGTTTCATGACAACCCTAAGCTGATCCTAACCCTATCCCATACATGTTTATGATTCTCGATATCAAAGTCTGGTTCGTTTCAGTTCAATGACAACAACCCTAGGCTGATCCTAACCCTATCCGCTTCGTGTTTACGACTCTCAACGTCAAAGTCTGGTTTCTTTCAGTTTTATGACAATAACCGGCCCTAGGCTGACCGATTATCCTCTTTGTGTTTACGACTCAATCTCGGCAAAGTCTGGTTCTTTTCAGTTTCACGACAACAACCCTAGGCTGGTCTCTTCCTGTTTACGACTCTCTATCTAAAAAATCAAAGTCTTCTTTCTTTCAGCTTCACAACAACAACCATAGACTGATCCTAACCCTGTTCTCTTCATGTTTACGACTATCAATGTCAAAGTCTGATTCTTTTTAGTTTCACAACTCTAAGTTGATCCTACCCCTATCCTCTTAGCCTATCCTTATCCTCTTCGTGTTTACTACTCTCGATCTCAAAGTCTGGTTTATTTCAGTTTCATGACAATAACTTTAGGCTGATTCTAACCCTATCTTTTTTTGTGTTTTCGACTCGATCTCAAAGTCTGGTTCTTCCTTGATTGGTTGCCTCCTGATCGCCTAACAAAGATTCCCTCCCCTGGGACTGCTGGTCTTAAATTCTGCGCCTCAAAACATAGCGACAGTTATATGGGGCTAAAAAATCATAAAATACTAGTTCATTACTTAACTGGCTTTAAGATACCAGTTAAGAAGTTAACTGTCTTTTCTTATTCCAGTTAAGTAGTTAACTGATATAATCAACTTCTGCTTCCAGCTAAAGAAAAGTCAGTTAACTGTTAAGTGGCATTTTGTCAGAAAAAACAACTCCTTAAGTGTTTTGTTTTTTTAACACGAAAGTTATTACCCTTTAGTCACAATGTTAGGATTGTTTAACAAAAATGTTATTGCTATTTCAATAGCACTCTTTGCTGAATGAACAATATTATGGCCCGTTCTAGTGATCTCTTTTGATACAACGGTTTAAGGGGAAGCAACCTCAGATTGAAGACGCACACAAGCTTGTTACTGGTGTATTTTATGCACATATTTTGCAAAACAATTACAAGGTGTTTTAAACTTTCTATTGCTGCTAGTTCAATTTGATGCAGTTCTTATTGTTTGTTCATTAAAACACAATCTTTCTATTTATAACAGTCACTCGCATTGTTTTATTTGTTAATTTATGAATGTGTGACGTGAGTGCTGTCATATTAAAAAATACAGGCTGAGGTTTTTTTTATTTGTAAATTGAAATGCCAACGTATCGTAAATTTGAGTTTTACGTCCTCTCGACCTGGGAAGGCACATATGGGACATTTGTTTTGGTTAGTTGGAAAGAATAAATATAAGACAAACACAAAACAGAAAAATACAATACAAGGACATAGACAGCACATGAAAAAAGCTGAAAGGATTTGAAATGCCAATATTGTCTTGGCTCGCCTTTATAGTTGACCTTGGGTCAACTGAATTTCTTGTCGTTTTCCCTTCCATCAGACACTAGGCCTAACTGGTTTGAACGCTTGCAAACATTGTCTGAACTTCCCCCACTTCTCTCCACTGACGCAGACGAAGCGAAAACAAGGTCATTACCCCGCACCTCGCCCCCACCTTCACGTTCACCCTCCCCCCTTAATGCAGGCAAGCTTTGTTCTGTCCGTTGATAGTTTCGCTCAGTCGACCTTGAACCCGACCCTCTCGTTGCGGTGACGTCACGCCTTCAGTGTTGTGTGTACCACCAGCTGCTGACCCCACTCTGTCGTCTGCTGATCTCGCGTTTTGAACGTAGGGGCGATGTTGTTTTGGCATGGCGGGCTCCAGGACTAACTGACCGTTCTTGAAGATGGCTTTCATTCCTGACAATCGAGAGCGTGTTACCGTTTCGTGTTGCTGGCGTGTCAGATCATTGCTAACGCGAACACCGATTCTGTTGAGCTTGTCTCGCGTTTCTCTGTGTGTCAAAATAAACATCTTGTCTCTCCACCGTGTGAAACGCGCAATCATGGGCCTAGGCTCGCCCTCCCTTGCAAAACCCACCCTGTGTGCTCTAACAATGTCATTCTGTGTCCATGTTCGTGTACCTTCAATTTTGTTGAGTGTGTCCACAATTGCTTCAGCACACATGTCGAAGTTTTCACGTTCTCTTGACTGTGGTATGCCATACAATCGAAGGTTGTCTCGTCGTGAAAAGCTTTCCAGCTTGTCTAGTTCAGATCTCACTTTGCTCAACTCTTCTTTCAGATCACACACAGTCTCTCTCAATGTGTTCGTTTCAGATCTTCCTTCACTCACATCTTCGCGTAATACAGTCACACTGTCCACCAAGTCATGCTGATCTTTCTCTAGCCGATCACACCTGTTATCAATGTGCTCACATCTGACGTTGATCTGTCTCAATTCTTCTCTGATTGAACCTAACTCGTCTCTGATCACGTTAGTTTGGGCGTCAATTTGATGTTGTACGATGTCAGAGATCTTGGCGAAAAAATCTTCACTGCCACAGGAAATATTGGCACAGTTTTCATTCAGTTTATCAGGGGTGTTGTTTGCTGCTTGCTCAGGTGGTATAGGAGTTTCATGTGGGGCCAAAGGCCCTGGTTGGATCTCCACATCGTTGGCAAGGCGCAGTCTCCACATGGAGTAAACCATGTTTACAGCGCAGGCAAACACGATAAGAGAGGACACGTTCATGGCGGTTAGCAGCAAACCGAAACTAGCACAGTCACGTACACCTAACACACTTTCTACACACGGGGATGTCACAGTAGTAGGTTTCTCATTCAGCAGTAGAACGTTGGGGTTAAACGCACTGGGAATATTGTGATGAAACGTTGAAATAATAGCAACAGCAACCCAGCACAAGAGGTAGGCCGACACAACATCAGTGATTGACACACCTGTGTCCTTCACCTTCGCATCACTCACCTTACTGTCCCATGAACACTTTGGCCGATTTGCCAGCACTGCACCACAGAAACAACCAATTCTGGCCCGATACAGTTCTAAATCACACATTTTGGTTTTCTTTTTTGTTCATCAGCTCGAAAAAAACAGTCATGCGGAGTAACTATACGTAGAAAGTCCTAGAAGATTGAGAACTCAAATATTTTTTGGAAGAGAAGAAACACCTAGGTGTGTTCTAACCGCCATTTTGTCACGTGCGAGAGAGAGAGAGAGAGAGAGAGAGAGAGAGAGAGAGAGAGAGAGAGAGAGATGAGAGAGAGAGAGAGAGAGAGAGAGAGAGAGAATATAAAAAGTGAAGAGTGAACACATATTCAGAACTAAAGAAAAAGGGAAAATCCACGAAACTCTACCTTAAGACAACTAGGGCATAAAATGTGAGTAGATATTAACGCACACACAAAAGGATAAATGCACACACATACGCGCATGCACGAGCATACAGACATGTAAACATATCCACACAGACACAGACACAGACACACGCGCACACACGCGCGCGCGCACACACGCACGCACGACACACGCACACGTACACACACACACACGCACACACACACACACACACACACACACACACACAACCACACATATACACACATGCTTGCACACACACATACACAATCACAAATTATACATGAGCATGCACACAAATATGTGCATGGCACATCAACACAAAAATATATCTTATGAGACAGTTACATTGTGCATCCACCTGCGCGCATACATACAACAAAAAAACACACGAACACACACACACACACAAGCACACACACACACACACACACACACACACACACATATATATATATATATAAGTTACGTGTTGTATTTGTTACGTCAAGTTTGTTCTACTGTCTGTCCCGCGTCCAAGGCCAAAAGCCGAAATATTGGGAATAGTCTACATTCTTTCTTGTTAGTTTTCATTCTTTTTTTGTTCTGCTATTTAATGATATGAGTGAAAACTATGAATCGTCCGCGATCCAAGAAAGCTATTGTTACCATCTCCAGTGGCGCCTTGTGTTGTTATTTTTATTATTTTCATCTGTGATCTCCGTTGCATCCATTGGATCCAGCACAATGGCGACCAGTCTTTCTGTTCTAAAAACTAGAATAGAAAGAGAGACAGACAAACTTTGTCGTGTCAAGTCACACGTCACTTTTCTTGGTAAGTGTGTGTCTAGTAGTGTGATACCAAAAGGAATGACTGTGAAGTTTGGAAAGGATGCCTTACCAAAGAACGAATACCTTCACAACAGAATTCAGCATGTTACAGACACTGCACAACGTGACATTCTAAAACTATGCAGAGACACTTATGAAGTTCTCGCTGATGAAGCACACGACAGTGTACAACGCTTAAAGTACGACATTTTTCAAAGTTGTTCACCTTATGAAGTTGATGCCCTTCGGAACTTTAGTCAGCGTTGTCTGACAAGAAGTAGAAAACAATACGCGAAGAAAAAGGAAAAGAAACTTGCCAAATTACTTCCTGAAAGACATGACATTCGTGCGGATACCACGACAAAAAGGAAAAAACCTTGCCGACGCTTCAAACGTAAACAGAATCTGACGTTATCACAGCCATCTAACTCTAAACCTGAGCAGGATGACAAAATGGTTGTGAACCTATCAGACGTTACTCTGACAGAGCTACAAAAAAGTGTACTGGCTCTTGGGCCCAAGTTTTGCCCAACCCCACGAAGCCTGAATCAAGAACAACTTGAGGAAGATGTGCATGAAGGTCTCAGACGGCTACGGTTAAAAGAACTGTTTTTTGACCCAGATGTTGAGGAAGATGTTCACGAAGCTCCAAAGTTCTACAAGAAGAACTACTATGAACCTCCACAGGGTCGCGACCTTTCCCTAGATGCCTACTGCAATACCATTGAGAGCCAAGTCAAATACCATGTTCCTGACCCTAAGCCACTACGGGACAACCTATCCAGGGACCAACGGAAGGCCCTGAGAGAGCTACAACAGCATGTTAAGAACAGGACTCTTCGTATTAGTTCTGCTGACAAGGGTGGAGCAGTGGTTGTGCAGAACATGACGGACTATGTGAGGGAGGCAGAGAGGCAGCTCAACAACAACACCTACTACGAACCTGTTCGAACAGATCCTACCTGTAGTGTAGCGAAAGAGTCCAACAAAATTATTGATGACCTCCATACTCAGAAATTCATTGATAACAACACCTACAAATGGGCCAGGCTGGAACCCAACAATGTTAGGCCTCACCTCTTCCACCACCTCCCAAAGATCCACAAAAACCTACAAAATCCACCTGGACGCCCGATTGTTTCAGGAATTGGAGGCCCTACAGAGACCTTGTCGAAACTAGCGGACCACTGGCTCCGCCCCCTGGTTGTCAGTTTGCCCTCGTACATCAAAGACTCCACCCACATGCTGAAAATGATCAACGAGTGGAACACCAAGTACGGGCCCCTTCCTGTCGACGCCCAGTTGGTCACTATAGATGTTGTCAGCCTCTACACCAACATCCCTCAACAGGACATGGCGGAGGCCATCAAAGATCTGATGGGATGCCACCCTCTCCCTGATTGCCCACCAATGAACAAAGCTCTCAAGGTGGTGAACCATGTTCTCACGAACAATTTTTTTCAATTTCGAGGGCCAGACATACAGACAGAAGTCAGGGACAGCCATGGGAACACCGATGGCACCTACTGTGGCCAACATCTTCATGGGCTGGCTTGAAGCCAAACTGTTGGAGAACAGCCCTGTGCGGATTGAGGAGGATGTATGGAAACGATTCATCGATGACATCCTCATCTTGTGGACTCGGTCCCAACAAGACCTAGACCAATTCACCACCTACATCAATTCCATCCACCCAACCATCAAGTTCACCATCAGCAACTCCAAGACCAGTATTCCCTTCCTTGACATTCTCATTAAGATCGAAGACGGCTACTTAACATCAAGCCTCTTTGTCAAGTCCACAGACACCAAAGCCTACCTTCCATACAACTCAAGTCATCCAAGGCACTGCGTAAACGGCATACCATCAAGCCAGTTTTTACGACTTCGACGCCTTTGCAGCAACGATGAGGACTTTGAACGCCAGTGCAACACAATGGCCAACAACTTCAAAAAGAAGTGCTATCCAGAGTGGGCTATCAAAAAGGGAAGGGAGAAGGCCAAAGCAACACAACGAGGGAGTACACTCGAGTAAGGTACCAGCCACAAAAGAAAGCCGGGAGAGTTCCCATGGTGGTGACCCACAATCCCCGCAACCCTCCACTCAGCAAATATCTCAGGGACAGTCTGCCTACCCTCCACCAGAGCGCCAGGATGAGGAAAGTGGCTCTTGAACCCCCCATCCTGGATTGGAGAACGGAACAGCAGATCCCTGAGAGATTTGCTGATGCCTTCAGCTCCTCCTGCCCTGCCCTGTGACGTGGATCCTGGCTGCCACAGATGTTCCAAGACGTGCGCTGCCTGCCGTCTTCATCTGATGGAAGCCACGGGGTTCTCCAGTGACAGGACGGGGGAGAGGTTCACCATCAGGCAGAACCTATGCTGTGGATCTACTAACGTCATCTACCTGCTGTTCTGCGAACTATGTAGAAACGCCCAGTATGTTGGAGAGACAAAGAACTCAGTTAGCGTGAGGTTCACTCTACACCGGTCCCATATCAGGCACAACACTGGGACTCTGGTGGCAGAGCACTTCAACTTGGCCGGACATTCCTGTGAGAATGTCAGATGCATCATCCTCGAACAGGTCTTTGTCCAGAGCAAGGAGTCCAGACTCCGTCGTGAAAAGTTCTGGATGGACAAGCTGAAGACCATGGCTCCGCTGGTTCTGAACTCTCTCTAATGAATTGTCTGAGAGGGCAGTTATTTCTCCATCGAGCTGTGTTATTTGTTTATAGTGGAGATGCTTTACCCAGGATCCACTCTCTTGACCTGTTCCTAGGGGAGATGCTTTATTTGTTTATAGTGGAGGCGCTTGGCCCAGGTTACACACCCAACTCTCTTGGCATTATCATAGTGGAGATACTGAATTTGTTTATAATGAAGATGCTTTACCCATGATACATGCTACACTCTCTTAACTAAAGGGTCTTAAGACATCTGGCGTTAGTTCTACATAGTTTGGAAGTGATAACTACAGAGATGGACAGAGCGGACATGGATATGAGATAGAGAGATTGATAGAGTGAGCGAGAGAGTGAGGGAGAGAGAGTGAGAGAGAGAGATGAGAGAGAGAGATAGAGAGAGAGAGAGAGAGAGAGAGAAGAGAGATAGAGAGGAGCGAGAGAGAGGAGAGAGAGAGAGAAACTGTACTGGGGGATTCTTTTTTTATTTTTTTGTCATTTTTTTTTTTTATTATTTGTGGTCTCAATAGTCCCCAACGAATTCTCAAACACACACACACACACCACACACACACACACACGAAAAACACACACACACACCCACACACACACACTAGCACACACACCACACCCACTGCAACACAATCTAATTATACACACAGAATGTGGGTCACAACAATGAAGTCAAGAAAAGTTACGTGTTGTATTTGTTACGTCAAGTTTGTTCTACTGTCTGTTCCGCGTCCAAGGCCAAAATCCAAAATATTGGGATTAGTCTACATTTTTTCTTGTTAGTTTTTTTTCTTTTTTTGTTCTGCTATATATATATATATATATATATATATATATATATACATCTAAGAAAAACAACAACATCCTTCGTAAGTTCTAAATTTACTCCAAGCTTTCGAGGGGGTAACCCCTCATTTTCAAGGTACAGAACTGACAAAGGTAGAAACACCACGTAAAAAAGACTTATGACGTAGAACGATGACATTCCATAGAAACTAAGGCAACTAAAATGACGTATCCTTAAACTTTATCATTTGCGTTGTCAACACTCCCCCCCCAGAGACCCCTCCGCCTTGAACCCAACGGCCAGCGTCCCCCCCCTTTCCCCAAACCCACCTCGTCC
>JAGGCT020004116.1:121929-184078 GCA_017654935.2 Phymorhynchus buccinoides
TTTGTGTCAATCTCTTTTTTTTACCCTATCACCAGGGGCCTGATGATTCCTACCTGTCTCCTTTTCCTTATACCACAGGAGACTGCTATTTGCCACACCAATCACTTTTTAGAACCTTCGCACAGGAGCACTGCTGATTCTCCATCTCCTTTTCCCTTATGCACACAAGGAGCCCTGCTATTGTGCTTCAATCTCTTTTTTAAAGCTAACTCACAGGAACCATGACGTTTCTTACAAATCTCCTTATGACCACAGGAGCCCTGCTATTTGCTTCGATCTCTTTCGTAAAGCTATACGCACAGGAACTCCTGCCGTTCTACCAATCGCCTTATACCACAGGAGCTCTGCTGTTTGCACCATCTCTTTTTTTTTAAACCTATACGCACCGGAACGCCGGCCGATGCTACCAATCTCTTATCAACACCAGATCCCTGCTATTTGCATCAAATCTGTTTTTTTAAACCAATACCACAGTTCCCCTGCCCGTTGCTACCAATCTCCTTATATCACACAGACCCTATTTGCATAATCTGTTCTTAAACCTATACCACAGGAGCCCTTCCCGTTTCTGCCCAATCCCTTTACACACAGCAGCTCTGCTCAACTCCCCCATTACCTTTCCCCTCCACACCCTATCCCTGCTGCCAACATCAAGACATTGTGATGCCCGCTCTTGCGGATCGTTCGTAGACGACGTAGCTGATGCTACTGCCTGGCGCACCTTGATTTAGTTGGGTGATTCCCCGTTATCAGCCCTGGGGGCCGTCCCTCGCCGCAGGATCTTGGTGAACGACCCCATGGTTTCCTTGGATCGCCTGAATATAACACACCACACCAAGCAAGTGTTACTTTATTATTTGGCATTTTGTAGCACAGACCTACCCTTCCCTCCATTCATGGTTTGTTGTGTGCAGTGTGTTAGCTTTGGAATAATATCATCATTGCTTATTCAATATCATCTTTCCAGAAATGAATGTTAGTTAAGACTGTATTCTTCTGGGTGCTTTTTTTTAATGAAAAGATTTGGTGTGATGTTCGGAGTTAATTCCATCTCTCAGGAACTGGAATCGATTCCCATTTTCGAATGTTTGGGATTCTATGGGTTCAATTTGGAGTGGGTGAGCTTTATAATAAAGAGCGCCTATAGTCCGCGAAAATACGGTCCATGCATTTACTGATGAATTTAAAACACACGCAAAAAATATATTTGCTGATCATTTCCCAGCGAAGTGATTTGACCTTGACCAATCGCACTGACCTTTGTTCCCGTGTATCCCTCGTTCTGACCCAGGGCCATAGGGTAAGTGGCCAGCTAGACCGCGAAGACACTTGCTGCTGGTTGTCCCACAAGCCAACAGGACAAAATGCCGTGCCTGGTTCTTGTTCTTGGTCATATACCTCTTCTTCAATGTCTGATGACAAGAAATTACACATTGAACAAACACGAAGATCTTATCCAATAAGCCCACAACGCCACCAAGACCAGGATGCCCGGTCCTGTTTCTTATACATCTTCTTCAACTTCTGAGGACACAAATACGCACTTGAACAGCTTCTTCAACGTCTGAGGACACAAATACGCATTGAACATCTTCTTCGACGTCTGATGACAACAAATACGCATTGAACAACATCTTCTTCAACGTCTGAGGACAACATACGCATGACAACAATATCTTTCTTCACTTACCTGCGGCCAACAAAATACGATTGAACACATCTTCTTCAACGTCTGAGGACAACAAATACCTTTGAACAGCATTTCTTCAACGTCTGGAGGACGAAATATGCGTTGACAACATCTTCTTCAAACGTCTGAGGACAAAAAATATGGCATTGAACATCTTCTTCAAACGTTAAGACACAATACTAACGCTTTGACACCTCTTCTTCAACGAGAAATACCTTTGATGAACACGAAGATCTTATCCTATGAGCCACACCCAACCGGACCATGATATGCCCGGTCCTGGTTCGTGTTCCTTATACATCTTCTTCGCAATGTTGAGGACATCAACACGCTTGAAACAAAACACAAGATCTTATCTATAAGCCACACGCCAACAGGAACCATGGATGGCTGGGTTCTTGGCTCATGTAAATCTTCCTTCAACGTCTGAGTACAACACAATATGCTTTGAAGAACAAAAGAAGATCTTATCCATAAGCCACACGCCACAGGACTGATGCCGGTTCTTGCTCATGTACATCTTCTTCAACGTCCTGAGGACAACAAAATATGGCTTTGAACAAACACGAATATCTAGCGCAAGAGTCACACCCCTAACAGACCATGAGATTTTATTCAGGCTTCATGATATAGCCCATGTCTTTACGTGTTTAAACCATTTCACCAGAGGGAGAGAGAGAGAGAACACACTGCACACTGAATTGTTGAACGAATAGCCGTAGGCCGTGTCATGGTGGGTGGCTACGAAAAAACAAACAAAAATTTCAAAGCATTGCAATGCAGAATAATTTCAAACATGTCTTCACACACACACCACACACTCGCGCGCGCACGCGCCCACCAAGAGCGAGAGAGAGAGACAGAGAGGCTGCAAGAGAGGCTTGTACTCCTAATGTTATCATCGTGTCCTATTCGTTTTATTGCGAAGTGGGTTGGAGTTCTGGTCTGCAGAGGTGGTGCGGGTTGGCTTTCGCTCTCTCCCTCTCTCTCACCTTATCATTTTTTTTGTCAATTCTACTTCTTTTGTCTATTGCATGTCCATTGTTCTGTTTGGTTTGGTGGACTTTCTTTTAAAAAATGTAAAACAAACATTGCTTGTATTTCCTTAAAATTCCGGCCAATGTTTATACTGTGTAATTCGTTTTGAACTGAGCAATGCCATAAGCTCTGCTTGTTGATTGCTTCCTTATGTTCATAGTTGTTGTTCATGTTTGATTTGGAAACTAACATTTAAAAACCAGAGGCTGGCAGACAAACAGACAGAGAGAGAGTAGAGAGGAGAGAGAGAGAGAGAGAGAGAACATTCTTACCTCATAAATGGCCAGATCTTTCCGGCGTAAGGCAAATGCCCAGGAAAGTTGGGCAGGTATCCCCGGTAGAACGCCCCTGTCCCCTCTACGCGTGCGATGCACACGCCGCAGTCCCACATGCCGCGGTACTTCCCACCGTCTTGCCATCGTGCTCGGCGAGTCTTCATCACCTTGCAACATCCGGATCTGTAGTACATTTAGAGTTGAAACGTTAAAAATCCGAACCGGTTTTAAACCGGTCTTACCGAACCGTTTTTTAACCAGTACTCGCATCACTATTTTCACATAGGCAACCATATTTATTTGTCATATATCACACACACGCGCACTACATACATACAATAAGAAACTTATGAGTAATGACACACACACACTCAACTCAACACTCAAATTCAAATTCAAAGTCAAAGCCATACACCACCACACAAACTAGAAACAGCTACTCTTGGTTTACAAACACCGAATCTGCGCTGAGAATCAGTGTTGTTTTCGAAAAGAAAAACTTACTTTCAGTTTGCAGTTACAAAACGACAAAATTTATCAACCAAAAAAAGGAATGGTTCCAGCCAAAAAAATAAGTGTATAAGTGCATGGCTATGTACATCGATTTCTCGGCAAATATGTACATTTACACCCTCCTGCTCCATTTCTTGGTTCTTTCCGTGGTTAGGGTTAGGGATATGGTTAGTGGTTAGATGGTCTTTTCTTTTGCCACACGCATCTGTTTTTTTGGTCAAAATCATCTATTTTGTTTGGAGCATTAAATCGCTGCCAAACGACAAACAACAGGTTCGACAGCAACTCAACCCGTTTTTAAAACCGCGAAAGTTTAGCACATCTGAGAAAATCTGACATGGAAGAGATAACTTGGGTTCCTTGGTTGTTTTTATTTATGGATTTTGGTTTCCAAAATGATTTAACCCTTTCCGCCGTCCAGCCATTTTTCAGCAAAATATGTTCCATTAAACTTACTTGGGTAGAGAAACAAATCTGTCTGTAGTATTCGGGATTCCTCTGTGACATATATTAACCAATAAGGCCTTGCTCCACCTCCCAAAATGAAGGAGAAACGGGTCTTTGAATCAGAATGACAGACCCTGCTTTGATGCCTTTTAGTGACATGGGTGTTAAATCAATTGTGGTGCGAAGATTGGCAGGAAAGGTTACTCTTCGCATCAAAAAAAAAAAAACAAAAAAAAAAAAAACGGTTTTTTTTTTTTGTTGTTTTTTGATTATTAAACAAACTCACAAATAACTCCAGTCATACACACAAACAAGACGTACATAAACAAAAATGATTGATTTGAAGCATTATTTTCAATTGTTGAATAGTAGTAGGAGGCCCAATTGAGTAGAATACTAACTCTTTCGAGGAGAGTAAACAGCTCTGCAAAATAGGAGTACTCCAAGAGGAACGTTTCGACAAACACAAGAACAACAGACACATACTAACACTCACACACACAGAGCGCACACCGTTTCCTTATATCAGTCCAAAATACAGTTCTAAAATGAAAATAGTTTTCTAATGCTATATTGGTTAGTTCACATTTCACAATATTTTCTGTCCCATGTACCATCTTTATTATATTTTTGTTAACTATGTGTACAAAATACTGGCAAAATCTTATGGGTAAACAGGTCTATATCGAGGCGATCGTTTTCCCCCCCTGCGCCTTATATCATATGACTGACAATATAGTAACAAAACTATAAGAACTACAATCTGCATTATGTTCAAACATTTGGTCGCGTGGGAAGGTGCCGCTTTATAGTCCCAAGAGATCCGTATTAACCTCCGCCACCGTCAACCGCTTGACTCACCCCTTTTTTGTGTTTCATTTGAATTTTTTTGGTCCAGTATATACAATCATAATAGCAATAATCATAATAATGAGAAAGCTTATATATAGCGCACATTTCAGGCTGGCTGCTCATGGCGCTTTACAAAAAATTTTTTTTTAATCAAATCACATCAATACCCATGCCCGCAACGCACACAAGCACAAAACACTGACGAACACATACCTATCAGTTACAAGCGCGCATGCCCATAACAAAAAAACAAAATTACAGTTTTTTGTTAAAAGACTACTACATACGTACGTTCGTATGTTCGTACATACATACACACACACTTACGCAAACACGCACACATCACCACACACGTGTATAAGCACAAGCCAGCGCTCGCATGCATACACACACACTTTCTGTCTCCCAACTTTACCATGCCATTCATCATCCACACACGCTTTCATTCTCACAATCCGATCATGGTGGACCGTAGTGTTCAGAGAATAGATGGGTTTTCAGGTTGGTTTTGAAAGTTACATGACATGCAGGCAAAGCAAAAAAATACATACTCTCATTGATGTACTAAACAGCAGAAGTGAAGAAATAAATAAAGATAAGTCAGTAACTTATTTTTTACTTGTTTTTTCAACAGACCTCCATGGGGTATATTGTGGACTGGGCTATGGCCCCAGCGGCAGACCCCGACATCAACCGCTGCAACAGGGTCAGTTCCTCTGCGTCCCCCTTCACCCATCGCTTTACCTGCGAGCGCGGCCGCGCATCAAGGGAGAAAAAAAAAGCACAAAAATAAACTTCATCAAACGCAAAGCAAGCAGTAACCATGCTGTGTTCCTAGGGCTTTCAGTTATCCCCATGTAAGGACCTTGTAGGGACCTGTAGGTCTTAGGATAATCTGCATTTTTTTAGCAAACGATCTTGAAAGGGACATTTTCCCTGTATTGTGAACAATGTCTAAGCAGATAGAAAAACTATGGCTGACACAGACATACGCATTTTTTTCTCGCAAAACGACACCAGGATAATGAACGAGATTTTAGTCCAATTTCTCTTAACAACTCGCGGTGCATCTTTCGTCTGCTAAACGGTCAGTTCAAACGGTAAGGTGGTGCTGGGGGGTAAGGTGGAGTAGGTGCCGAGAGATGTTTCTCAAGTTTAAACTCGCTGCTTCTGCAATCTATTTAGAGTATGGTCTTGCTGCTCAGGGCAGTTTTGGGCAGCTGTCAGGACTTGTATGGACCTTGAAGTGAATGTAAGCACTTGTTAGGCCTTACTTGGAGATTTCAAATGGGCAAGACTTATAAGGACTGGTAAGGCCCCTATGAACCCTGACCGGGGATTATTCTTAACAGAGCTGATTCTAGGGGTTTTGAAAAGTGTGGGGCGCTCCCCCCATAGGAATTTGCAAAAAGTGGGGTCTCTCCCCCCCTGAGAATGAAAAAGTGGGGGCCACTTCGTCAGCCAGTCGTCTTGGAATCGGTGTTCCCAGACCCTCGCACTAGTGCCGTTATCTTCGGGGTGCTTCTCCGAGACTTTTGATGCAGTTAGCTGTTTCAGCAACATCTTCTGCACTCTCGTTTGGCAGAGGATTTCTTCTTTTCTACTTTGCCGCCACAAAAATCAAAATCTAGGAGCATCGTTGTTTGCTTCTTTTTGAAGAAAATTCAACATGGCGGGTACGACTCTCGCAACTTCATGCCGGTAAAACGAGATGAACGCGATTGGTTGATTTACATTAACATTGTAAAGGAACCAATGAAATGTCGAGAAATCATTTATCCCTGCTCGATGCTTTCGGTTTGTGCATAGACGTCGGATTTAGCAGACGACGAAGGAATTCCTGGCAGCGAGCGGTAAAAAATGTGGGCAGTTTTGCAAATATGCGGGCGCTGGCCCGCATTTAGACCCGATTATTGCGGGAAGGAACAGATTTTGGGGGGATTGTACCAATCAGAATCCTGCGCCCTAGAATCAGCTCTGAAGCTTGTATACTGTTGTGGCAGCAGACAGATAGATACGACTAGCAGATGGTTGAGTTACCTGCAACGTCGTTAGCTTACTGAAAAGTAACGACGGTGTTGACGCACAAAAGGGTCAATCTCACGCATGGTTTGAGATAGTAGGGGGTGATTTGAGAGCTCTAGTGCGTAAATATGCACAATCTCTACATTTTTAGAAACCCTGACACACATACGCATGCACACACACACGCGTAGTGTACATGCAATACAATACAAAATACCAATACAGCATACAAACTCAATACAACGCATCACCTGTTTCGTAGGCCATGAATTTGAGGGCGGGACTCTGGTGCAATTTTGACGACTTTTCATGCCCGTTGCCCCTCCACATGTACTAGGGCTCCCAGAGGGACCCCCATGTTGGGGGTCTACGAAGTACTACAATTCTACTGGGACCCTCAAAAAAAATGTGCAGGGAGTCCCAGGGATGCAAAAGAACAAAAATCTTTTTAGCATTCGCAATGCCATTGGGACCCTACCTATCCCGCCTCTAGAATCCTCTATGTTGTAAGTGAAAGAGTCCCTTGGACCCTTTTTTTTGCGGGACAATTGGGAGCCCTGAATGACGCACAACGCAATACAACACAGGCCTCGGTGGTGATTTTGATGACGTTCATGCCGTTGCCACTCCACAGTACAATACAATACAATACCACAACGTACAATACAATACAATATCCATACATACAACACAGTACAACACCACAGCGCACAATTTGACGACGATTTTGACAACGTTCATGCCGTTGCCCCTCCACAGGAACAATACAATACAATAATGTACAACACAATACAAACAACACATCACACAATACAATACAACACATGCACCTGTTTCGTAAGCCATGAATTTGAGGGCGTACTCGTGTGCGTATTTTGATGACGTTCATGCCTTTGCCCCTCCACAGTACAATACAATACAATAATGTACAACACAGTACAACACCACAGCGTACAATACAATACAACACAGCACCTGTTCGTAAGCCATGAATTTGAGGGCGGACTCTGGTGCGATTTTGATGACGTTCATGCCGTTGCCCCTCCACAGTACAACACAATAACAATACCCATACATACAACACAGTACAACACCACAGCACACAATACAATACAACACAGCACCTGTTCGTAAGCCATGAATTTGAGGGCGGACTCTGGTGCAATTTTGACGACGTTCATGCCGTTGCCCCTCCACAGAGACTTGATGCCCCCTTCCCTCAGCATCTGCTTGAAACCCGACGCGATGTTCAGGTTGCTCTTGGAACCATACACCTGAAATTAAAAATAAAAATAAAATAGAAAGTTCACATATCAGTCCAGACCTGTTTACCCCCCTACACAAAACTTGAGTAGGTCTGGATAGCTGAATGTTATTAGTTTTTGGTGCAAAATGTGTAGTTTTATACATTAAACCATCAAACAATGTTTTCCTGCCAATGAATAATTAGAGCATTATTTTCAGTTTTGAAGAGTAGTAGTAGGTCCAAATTGAGTAGAATACTGCTTGAAGAGAGTGGAGTAAACAGGTCTGTATTCACTAAATCAAATAATCAAAAAAGTAATTTTTTTTGTTTGTTTTAAAGTGAAGGAACGATCTCCAAAATGTTGGGCACAGCTTCTTTCTTCATCTTCTTCTGCATTCCATTAGAGCCATAATGGGTAAGGTAGACGTATGTTTCTGTTTTTCAGTTTTCAATGGTCTGTCAACAGGTGGTGGGTGTCCTTCGTATGTTAGCTCAGAACAGACTCCACTGAAACTCCACCGAAGTGACCCAGCAGTCAACCCACATTCGCTCCCCTTGGACTGCTGATTTCGGATTCTGCTAACCTGAACAAGCCCGGGGTGTGGCTGTGGGTTGGGATTCGGAATGAGCAGCGTGGGAACAGTGTACAGCCAAGAAGATGGGAAAGCAAAACAGAAAATAATAGACTGTCCTATGATCTGAATTCCTAAGATTTTATTATTTTGTTGCTGCCCCACCTTCTGGTCCATACAGTGGCTTTGCTCCCTCACCGCTCATTCCGAATCCCAATTCGCAGCCACACCTCTGGCACATTCAGGTCGCAGAATCCGAGACCAGCGGTCCAAGAAGAGCTAATTTATGTTAGGTCGTCAGGAGGCAACCACCAGAGGAGGCACTGCACTGCTGCTGAGTACCGTCGGTGGAGTTCAGAGGGGCCTGTCCAGGACATCACCTACTAATCCCCTCTACCGACGACACTATTCTCTTAATCGCGGAACCAGCGTGAGTGCGGGGAATTCCAGAAAGGGGAATTCTAGGATTTGGGGGACATATTGTGATCAAAACACGGTGGTGAAAGTTCCTTTAGGAGGAGGAATAATTCAGCCAGTCCCGAATGAGTTATAACATAATAAATAGTTGACGAAGATATGGCCACATGATCATTCTGATAATGAGAAATTCTGGACAAGAGAGGATTCTTGTCTTGGCTTTTACAATTTTCGTTATCCATGTAGAGCGCACTGATTTCGTGTGAGAAAGAGCGCTAGATGTAAATACCAAATTATTACTAGCATTATTTATCTGGCAACAGATTTGTACATGCATAGATTACTAGGTTCATTAACTCACTCGGGACGGGGCCGATTTGCCTGCCTCCCCTTGTTCCTTGGGGACTGGGCATTTGATTAGGTTCTTAAAATAATCACCAAAACCGATTTATTAAGAGTTAGGCATCAATATTTTTTTTCAGGCAAGATTAGCAACACCATGCACTAAACGATCGTAAATTATTAGATTCCGTACCTTCGTCATTTTGTCTCCTATTAGGTATTTTCCAAAGCCCTGCCTTGCAGCTTGGACACACGGCCCAGAATGCAGATTTTTGCTTGTTTTCAACTTTCATGTTTTCCTTCCTGAATGAAAATTATGATTAAAAACTCGTACCAAATTGTACTTCTGTTTTTTGTGGTTCTATTGGTGTGCTTTTTTATTCTTGTGTATGATGTGTTATTATTTTAAAATATTTGTTGAAAGTACCAACTGTATTGGAGTTTTTGGCCGCCGACAAGCCTTCTGACTAAGGCCTTCGGCACCCCCCGGCACTTCATGGCTTTGGATGAGCCTGCCCATTTACTCAATATTGACTAAAGTGGTTCTATCTAAAAGTAAATTGAATGCTCTTTAAAACCATGCACTTTTTGAAAGGGTTGGGTAATGTTAAGTTGGTTAAAATTTAGTTCAATCTTTTCAAAGTAAAATTTCTTATCGGAAATGACAACATTTTTGCGTAAAAGTTACACCGATTGTAAGCTTGGGGTTTTCTCTTCCCGTGACGACTTGTTGTATTTGTATCCGACCAATGGGCATGCTCATCCACGAGCCCAAACTCCGCGAAGCGTGTGACGTCATTCATTCATTTACAACTGGCCGGCAAAAATGGCGCACGCACGACAACGCTAACAGATGTTCAGTTTCATCGCGAAAATATTGCCCATCTTTAAATTATCTACGATATTGATTCCATGCTAGGTGAGTATTGCTGTTTAAGATTAGATTCGTGCATTTTTTTATGCATATATGATGTTGTAAAGTTTTGTATTTCCGTAAAACATGACATCATTCTTGAGCTAGAAATCAAATCTTTGACACGGCGAGCAGTCGAGTACTATCGAAGCCGAGCTAATTTTTTTCTCATCATGTAAACCGATCATAACCATTATAGATGTTTTGGGAAAAGCCTATTATTAACGCTTAAAGATGTAATTAGGAATAAAATTGGAAGATTTTAGAGAAATCGATCAAAATGTGAGATCACGTGATGTTGAAAAAATGGTCTGTCTGACTAGTTAGACTGAGTGACTTCCCTTGGCAATATTCGATTCTGTTTTTCGATCGGCCTAGGCCTAGGATCAGAATTATATTTCCTCGTTTTTTGCCCAATACTTATTCAAATCAGTAATTGTTTTGGTTAAAATTATTGCGCTTCTAGACTTCTACATGTATTTAGCAAAAGATTCAACTGTTTGTTTCTGAATTGAAAACCTTTAGTCAGTAAAGTGAAGCATCTTCAACTTCAAGTTCAACCCAGATTCTGAGATAGAGAGGAATATCATGCTAGGCCTAAGTAAACTAAACGTTGTCTTGGCCTAGACCTACGGCTACCAACAAAATCGAAACTAGTTAATGCTAAGCAAAACTACAAAAAACAGTCAATTGTTCTCAATATTGCGTTTCATTAACAATGAACAGATACTGAGATGCCACCCACCCCCAACCAACTAACGTAACAAGACATTGAATGATTAATAAAGGTCTGCTGTTTCTCATTCACAAACACGAGATTTTGATTTCTGCACGCTTTATTTTACACACACACACACACAAATTACAAGGAACTTAACTCCTAGCAACCAAATAATAAACATACAATTAAAGACCCAAATGGGTTATATGCACACACACAACACAGTGCATGTGGATGTACCTGAATTAAGACAATTTGATGTAGTTTCAAGTTTCAGGAAACTGACTTCCTAAAACTCTCTCTCTCTCTCTCTCTCTCTGCAGGCATGTGAATTGTCCGCAATTTTATTTTTTTTAAGGCAAACTTTTAGTTACTAAATACTTCAATTTTTTTTATAATACGATATTTTAACGCTGTAAAAATGGGGGGCGGGGGACTTTTCAGAGTTTTGTGTCTCTGACACTTCCCATGCCTGCTCTCTCTCTCGCGCGCACACACACACACACTAAGGGGGAGAGAGAGACTAAATTTTATATATGCGCTTAAAATTTTAAAAACGAAGTTCAACAAAGACATAATATAATTATAATAATTTTATTAATACATGCTCACACACATGCAAATATGCATGCACATACGCACATAATCTTTCTCTCGTTCTGTGTGTGTGACTAAATTTATACAATTTTCTATTGCATTGCCTGACCTAGGGCCCAACATCCGTGGTCGTCAACGACTGACAGGAGGTCAACTACCACCTGATGTGATTCATAATCACCGTACTGGGAGTGGGCCAATTAGGAGTTTTCAAATAAATTTTGGAGATTCGTTTCAGATTATTTAAATATTAGCTTCATTTTACTTTGTCTTTGAAAAAAAAGATGGGAAAATTATATTTCAGGTGGGGAAAAAAATTGGACTGTGGATTGAAGTTGGTTTTTTCCCTCAAGTTTAAATTCATGTAAGGACTTCACAACAGAATCTTAACGCAAAGCACTTGTGGTGTCTTGCTTAGTTGCTAAAGATGAAAATATATGGAAGTATTCATTTCGGAAAATAAAAGTTAAATCAAAGAACTGACGCATATATTCTGTTTTATTATGTTGCAGGTGGCGAAATGGTTCCAAGATCTGATTCCTGGTTCCGGGTTTCCACCTGAACGTGCCAGGAACCTCTCAGGACTGAGGGAAACTCACCTGTCAAAGCATTGCTTGCCAAAGAATTTGACGTTGTCAGTTTGAATAATGCATTACGGCATAACTCAATCAAGTCTATGTGCATCATGCAAAAATATGTTTTTTGTTCCTTGTTGTATTGTTGTCCGCTACTTGACGTCAGGCGCTGCACGCCTTTTTGGCAATTGTTTGAGCATGCCCATTGGTCGGATAAAAATAGAACATGTTGTCACGGGAAGAGGAAACCCCAAGCTTTCGATCGGTGTAACTTTTATGCAAAAATGTTATTTTCGATGACATTTTATTTTGAACAGTTTGAACTAAATTTTAACCAGCTTAACATTGCCCCATCCTTTCAAAAAGTATGTATGGTTTTAAAGAGCATTCAATTTTCTTTTAGATAGAACCATTTTAGTTAATATTGAGTAAAGGGGCACGCTCATCCAAAGCCATGAAGTGCCGGGGGGTCCGACGGCCTTAGTCTGAAGGCTCTGGCGGCGGCCAAAATCTCCAATACGGTTGGTATTTTCAACAAATATTTTAAAATAATAACACATCATACACAAGAATAAAAAGCACACCAATAAAACCACGAAAGACAGAAGTACAATTTGGTATGATTTTTTATTCATAATTTTCATTCACGACGGAAAAAAAAGAAAGTTGAAAATGTGAACAAATTAAAAATTTGAATATTTTTGTTAAAAAAAAGCATTAAAATTTTAAATGTTTTGTAAATTTAGCACTTTTACTTGTTTTCAGAGTAGAGGACATTAAAAACTTGACAATTTGGTATAAAGTGCAACTCAGTAGCATTAAAAATTACAAAGTTATAGCAATTTGAAAAACCTTCAAAATTGATCCTTTTTGGCCAGGCGCTCAAATTCGATGATGTACCATTTTCATTGGACCAGTATGATGTAACTATCACAAACAGAGTTCTGAAATAAATTGAGCATAATCTCTATGTTACTATTAGGTTGTAATCCAGATTTTGTAGTTATGGTACTGAAAACAACTGTGTACCAGACCTTTGAAATACCCCCATTGTGCGATTTTGTTCAAAGAATCTGTGGAAATAACTTAATTTTTGACTGAGTTTGGAGATTTACAACTTTTTTTTGTAAAGCATTTGATGTCAACAAATTTTGTGTGTTTGATTATCAGTATATAAAGATTAAAAACCAGAACTTTGAGATCTCTGTGACTTTATGATTTTTTGCTGTGTGCGAGTGAAAATGGCACAAAAATGTTGCCGAAAAATTTTCTAAGTCCAAAAATCACATAAAACGTCATAACTTTTTTATTTTTTACCAACACAGACTTGTTTCTGGTATCACATTAATCAGGATCAAAAGATCTATCAAACTGTATCGCAACAGACGAAATGTGTAGTCATGTATTAGGGAACAAAACCCCTTTGGAATACCCTACTCCTATTGACGAAAACAGCTAACACATAGAAAGAAAAGAAAATTTCACATTCGCGATCTTTGACCCCCGATCTCTACAACCAAAGCTGAATGCAAACTATGCAATGATTGGTTGATTTCAAAAGAGGCAAGGTCAAAGCAAACTAAAAATAGTTATGACTTCGCACCGGAAACACTGGTTACACGCCAGAAATCAAAACCTCTTGAAAACTCGGATCCAGCTCATTCGTCTTGAGTCTGTTAATTTTTTTAAAAATGAAAACAATATTTGCAACAACACCACACACGCATGCACACACACACACTACACACCTGTAACAACACTTTCAACCTGTCCAGCGGAGCAGTGCACGTCCTAGACACGGCCCCCGCCCCTCCCCCGGCCACCAGGTGGCGCCACCACATGCCCGTCTGCAGTTCGGTCTCCGTGAAGTCATCGGGAATCAGGCTGTTCTCCCCTATGTCGATGATCTGAACACCGCAAACCACCACAACATGCTTTAACTCAATGGCATCGTTCCGCACCTATGTGTGCGGAAGAAATGCAAAGCTGTCATTTCGAGGAACTCGCTACAAGGGAAGTAAATCTGTGCATGCCTTGGTCACTTCTAAACTCGCTTCGCTCCCTTAGACCCTTTTTTTTTTGCATCTTACTTTACGTTTGTAGAGAGGAAACCAATTCCTGTAGAGAGTTTTTCTATATAAAGTCTATATATAAAAAAGTCTGATCTACCACTTCCCTATTGTCTAAACCTGAAGTAAAAACCTGTAATCTTCTTTCATTTCTCTTTTTGTTTATGTATGTTTTGTTTGTGTGTATGGCTGGAGTGATTTGTTGAGTTTTGGAATAACTGAAAATCGTCGTGATGCGAGCGAATTAAAAATGTAGAAATACCGTATTTTGCTGACTACAGTGGAACCTCCCTTATAGGACCTCCCATTATAAGACTCCCTCCCACATAAGACCTACTTCTCCAGGACATTGTTCTTCTTTGTAAGCATTAAAATTATCTCCCTTGCTCCCTTATAAGACCTCATTTTGGATGATTTTTGAAGGTCTTATAAGCAAGGTTCCACTGCATAAGGCGATTCTTTTTTTCCCCAGACCGAGACCTCTGCGTCTTATAACCTGACTACTAATATAGTAAGAAAATAGAATAACAACATATGAATTTTGAAGTAAAATTTAGGGTGTGTGCCTTATAAGGTGTGTCTTATAGTCTGAAAAATATGGTATATATTTACGGTATCAACCAAATCAGTGGGTAAGTATTTCTGTTTAGACACAGAGAGATAGAGAGATAGAGAGTGAGAGAGAGAGAGGGAGATGGAGAGAGAGAGGAGAGAGAGAGAGAGAGAGAGATGAGAGAGAGAGAGAGGGAGAGAGAGGGGGAGAGAGAGAGAGAGTGAGAGAGAGAGATATAGAGAGAGAGAGAGTGTGATAGAGAGAGGGAGAGAGAGAGGGAGAGAGAGAGTGTGAGAGAGAGAGTGGGAGAGAGAGTGGAGAGAGAGAGAGAGAGGGAGAGAGAGAGTTGTGAGAGAGTGAGAGAGAGAGAGAGGGAGAGAGACGGAGGGAGAGAGAGAGGGAGAGAGAGAGAGAGAGGAGAAAGAGAGAGAGCGGGGGGCGGGGCAGGGGGCGGGCAGGGGGTGGGTAGGTGGTGGGCGGGGAGGGGGAGAGAACTCACGGAGGCGTGTCTCCAGTAGTGCAGGATGTCGTGCATGTTCTTGATCGGGGAGAGGATGAGGTAGTTTCGCCACTCCGTCCAATTGATCTTGAGCGTACCGTCTCTGTCCATACTGAAAGGTTTGAAGAGAGAAAAAAAGGTCGCCTTAATTAACCCTTTCACCGCCAAAGTCGCATTTTAGCACCACAGTGATTTAACACCTATGTCACTAAAAGGCATCAAATTTGGGGTCTATTATCCAAAGACCCTATTGTCTTAGTTTTGGAAAGTAAGTCGAATATTTGTTTATCGTCCTCTCGGTCCAGTTGGACACATGTGGGACACTAGTTCGGATTTTGATTAGGAAGGGAAGTAAGCAGGATAGACCTTATTTTATATATGTCAGAAGAATCCCCAATACTGCAGATGGATTTTTGTTCTCTACCCAGGTAAATTTAATGGAAAGTTTTGGCTGAAATATGGCTGGCGGTGAAAGGGTTAACCCCTTCCCTGCCCAGTCCCATTGTCTACTAGACTACATGGTGTTTGATGTCATTGAATGATGATGTCATAACTTTTGATGTCATAGTCCTGGAATGATGGTTTTTGGCTTTATAGACAAGTCAGGATGGATTATATCTCTAGACCATTAAATTTTTCTCAGATTGACTCAAGCAGGTCTCTTTTAAATTTTATAATAAGAAAATCGATAATTTCTTTTTTCCTCTGGTAGTGAAGGGGTTAAAATCGAAACCTTTTTCTAAGTGCTGCATGTGGAACTGAAAGTGGGCGTTGGACTCAAGGGGGGAACCTCACTATCGGTTTGGTTCATACCAGATAGTGGGACTCTCCCTGCTCTTATCGAATGTTTCACTACTCTGGATTTGTTTTCACGTGCCAGAAGCGCACAGGTCAGACTTGCTTCAAGTCCCCCCCCCCCCCCCCCCCCCCTCCTAAAGGGCTCGGCGTTCAGATCAATGTTTCCTGTCAAGCTGGAAAGGGAGGGCAAGGCTTGGGATTCGAACTCCAGGTCACTCACGCACTGAATTGGCAGGCGAATACCTTAACCATCCTGCCACCTTCCTTCCCTATAAAAAAAACTAGGTAAAGGTAAAGATGTGCCACCCCCCATGCATTTCTCGGTTAATTGTATTTTTCCGTTTTTTTGCCTTTCTTACCATACATAAAGCTGTATTTTAGGAACATTTTTAGCTAATTACCTTTTTTGGAATACTAACCTTAACCCTAACCCTAAACCTAACCCTATCCCCCACTATGTACTGCAGTACACCGCGATTTGTCACAGTTGTGGTTCGTTGCGTTTTTCCGTCTTATACGGTGGGGGGGTAGGGTTAGGGTTAGGGCTAGGGTTAGGGTTAGGGTTAGTATTCCAAAAAGGTTATTAGCTAAAAATGTTCCTAAAATACAGCTTTATGTATGGTAAGAAAGGCAAAAACGGAAAAAATACAATTAACCGAGATAGGTAGGGGGGGTGGCACATCTTGACCTTTACCAAAAACTAACATGTCTTCAGATTTTTACTGGGTGACTTGCGATATTGCAGGGGGTTTCTCCGTATACTTTTAAAACAGTTTTGGGTTTTTTCTCGAAAAGCTGCGTGCCAGGTGAAAATTTGCTATGTACACAATGTGATATGTTTTAACCCTTTCACAGCCAGCCATCTTTGAGCCAAAAATTTCCATTAACCCTTTCACCGACAGCCATATTTCAGCCAAAAATGTCCATTAAATTTACCTGGGTAGAGAACAAAATCCATATACAGTATTGGGGATTCTTCGGTGACATATATAAAAAGGTCTATCCTTACTTCCCAAAACTAAGACAATAGGGTCTTTGGATAATAGACCCTGATTTGATGCTTTTTAGTGACATAGGTGTTAAATCACTGTGGTGCTAAAATGCGACTTTGGCGGTGAAAGGGTTTAAACTTACATGGGTACAGAAAAGATTTTGTCTGCAATATTGTTGGATTTCTCTGTGACACATCTAGAATAGGGTCAATCCTTACTGCCCAAATTTAGGAACACAATATCATTGAATAACAGACCCTGATTTCAAGGGTTTTAATGACATTGGGTGTTGAATCGCTGTTGTACAAAAATGTGTCATTGCCGGTGAATGACGCACTGAGCGTACCAGTGCGTCAGTTGGCAGTTTTTGAGTATCAGATAGAGACATAAACATGTGCATCAAAATTAAACACTGTATTAACCCTTTCAACGCCAGCCATTTTTTCAGCCTAAAAATTTCCATTAAACTTACATGGGTAGAGAAAAGATTTTGTCTGGCAATATTGGGGATTCCTCTGTGACATTAAATTAGGGCCTGTCCTTGCCTCCCAAAATTCCTGATTTGTTGCCTAACAGGGTGTTAATCATTGTGATGCCAAGAGGCGGCAGTGGTGATGCAAGGGACATGGGTATTAAATCATTGTGGTGCCAAGAGGCGGCAGTGGTGATGCACTTCACTGCCAGAAGAAAACTGAGAAATTATTGATTTTCTTATTACAAAATCTGAGAAAACGTTCTAGAGATATACATCTAATCTTTCCTGACTTGTCTAAGCAAAAAAACATCATTCCAGGGCTATAATCATCAATGACATCACACAACCCATAGCACACACTAGATATGGGACCACGTAGGGTAGGCTTAAACAGCCAAAATTAACTGGAAATGTGGTTGTCATTATTGCTACCAGAACAAGAGAGTTAAAGACTCACCGTTGCAACAGTTGTTTGGCTTCCCTCTCTTCAATGTTGACTCCCAGTTTTCTGAACGATTCCATAATTTCAGCAGTGTCGATGGAACCTGATAAAGATATATATATATATAAACGATCAAAAATTGAAGAAAATAAAATCCTATACACCAACGATCACCATCAGATGGTGACTTTAGCAGGACTTATGAATCAACTAATACAGAAAAAGATAACAGCCGCACAAGCCAAACTTCCCACTCCACACAATATCTATAGGACTAAAAAAGTTGTTGCATTTATAAATGCCGAATTTAATGAAACTTTTTATGTATCTAATGTATGAATTTGTGAACTTCAGAAACCAGGCACTGTGACGTTGTCCCTCCCCCTTTGGAGAAAAAGTAAAATCAGCATCATTCTACCTTTTCCAGGCATTAAAATCTCTACATTCCTTTTTTTTTACAAGGAACACAGAGGTGTTTACTAACGTTAACTTTTTCTGACCTCCACTTATTGAATCCTTAGATACAGGAAAGTTTCACCAACATGGCAATTCATCTTTTCTACTCTCTATCGAGGGATTGTAACAATAGAACCATTATTATTTCCTGTTATTTACACAAGATGCTTTACTAACACTTTCTTTGTGTCCAAAGTGCTCAGTTTGCTTTTATAAGAAAGAAACTCAATCTACTTTAATTTTTAACTTTAACTTTATGATTTGTCTTCTGAAAAGAATAAAAGAAAACTGTGCTGATTTACTTTTTCTCCCAATGGGGGAGATAGACAATGCCTATGCAAAGACAGCTGTTTCGTCTTTGATGAAAGACTCTTCACTTTGCATATCGGCCTGCATAGAATGTCCTCTTCAGTGAAGGTTCAAAGTAAATCAGCACATTATTTTAAGAGTATTCTTGTCCAGAACACAGAACAAATTGTAAAGTCCACAATTAAAGTTATTCAGCAATTCTTTCTTAGGAAATTGTACAAATCTTAAATATTGGAACACAAATAATAATGTTCTAATATTATCAACGATCAAAAACCATTATACTATATTCTTAGGAAAGTATATAATTTGCTGTGGGTTGTTTTTTCTTGGTTCCAATGTCTGTGTGACGTAAGATACATACTATATTACTTTAACTATAACTATACGATATATATATATATATATATAACACAACTAGAGCGTTAAGACTAGACGCTACATCACCAGCCACGCGGCACATTTTCTGCTTCAGTCACCGTGACTTTGTTTGACCAATGACCTTCATTTTCAAAAACTTAATAATAATAATAATAATAATAACTAACATTTATAGAGCGCCCTTTCTCTCTTGAGCTCACGGCGCTTCACAATTATTTAAATAAATACATAAATCATAAATAAGCTACTACAATATCAACTATCACAAACATGCACACAGCCACAACACGCACGCACGCACACCGCCCACACCCCACATACGCGCGCACACCCACCCACCCACAATGTGGGGAACATAATTTTAAGGCAGGAAACAGGACAAGGAAGAAATCAGAGGTATTGCCGGAAGAGGTGAGTTTTAAGAGCGGTTTTGAAAGACTGGAAAGATTTAGCAGAACGAAGTTCATATGGTAGGGTGTTCCAGACAGAAGGGGCGCTGAAAGAAAATGAAAATTAATAAAAAAAAAAAACTTGGCCTAGATACCCTAACTACCTATGCTACATGCAAAAGTTTCAGCCTCCTAGGTCCTCTTCCATTCAAACATTATGGTGTAAGGCCGGGTTCACATTAGATGCGTAAGTTTCGTACAGAAACCCAGAAGTAAGTGAAAGAAAGAAGGGTAAACATTTACGGATTAGGGGAAATTTGGGGACACGTGCGACAAATAAGTTCCCTTCCAGGGCTCCCAGAAGTCCTGGAAAAAGAGGGGTCCCAGGGACTTCCTTCACTTACAGGTACATATAGGGTCCTAGAGTTCCGATACGGGTCCCAGTGGCATTGCGAATGCTAAAAAGGGGTTTTTATTTACGGATCCCTGGCCGTGTGCACATTCTTTTAGTAAGGTCCTTTAGGATACCCAGAAGTTCATAGACACCCAAATGGGGGTCCCCAATTTACATTCTTTTACTTATTTACACATTAGACGCGTAAGTTCCGCACGGAATCTCCGCATATTTGTAAGGCCCTAACATACTATGTATACACACATACAAAGTCAGTCAGTCTGCACAGCCGGCCAGGAACAAACAGACAAATTATATCGCTGAAAACATTACCAGTTTCGCTTCACAGCTGGTCTTCTTCTTCTTCGATTGCTCAGACCGTTTTCCTGTCAATTATGAGGCGCAGATGCGTCATGCTGCCGTCATGCGCCTAAATAAATAGTTAGGCCCAATGTCCGATTTTGAAAATCTTTTTGAAAGGTGTACGAAAAAAGAATGGGCCAGTAACCGATAAGGCTGGAGTAAATCATTTGACGTGTAAGTTGAAAACGGAAACCCAGTAAGGCAGAAAGATAGTAGATGACGGTAAGCACAGGGAAAGAGGAGTCAAAGAGAGTGACAGATTATCTAGAGGGAAGTTTGTCAGCACAGAACTTACAGAAGGTGGGGAAAAACTATTTTTATGAAAGACCCACCCTGGTATCCCCACGGGGAGTCACATCTGGTAAATATTAACAAAGGTGTGACTGAGTGATGATTGAGCAGATAGTGTGTGTGTGTGTGTGTGTGTGTGTGTGTGTGTGTGGTGTATACAAAGTTCTACAACTTGTTGTGAGCATTAGGTCTCATCTAGCCTATACTGTGATTTATGTGCATCTCAAACATGACTGTGTCAGTTGTAAGCATTAATTTAATATATATGCATACACATGCGCACTGAAACTGGAACACTGTAAGTTGAAATTTCTATTTAAATTGTAATTCAAAACAAAGCTGACAATGTCTGGTGAACACACAATCACACAACAGTGAACACACACATACACAGTGGACACACACACACAACCACAACCACACAACAGTGACAACACATACAACAGTGAACACACACATACACAGTGGACACACACATTCCACAGTGGACACACACACAGTGACACACACACACACAAACGCACACACACTAAAACAAACAACACACAACACACACACAACACACACGCACGCACGCACACACACAAACACACAAAAAAAAATGAGCAGTACCAGCAGCGATGTACCGAGGATGGAAAAAATATAGGACAAACTGTCCCGAGGCAAATTAAATCAATAGGACAAATGTCCTGGCTGCACATGTATGCGCAGAAACGAATAATCAGACAAAACCGTGAGACATTTGTCCTGGCAGGGGAGAACACAAGCAGGACATTTCCAATCTTAATAGGTCAATGTTCTATGACCTGAGGAGTGGGCGAAGCCTCAGGAACACATCACCGAGTATAACAACAAAAAGCCTACCATAAATTTTCGGGTTATAAGGCGATATTTTTGTCTCCAATTTCTACCTATGCGTCTAATAAACGAGGGCACCCTATGTGTGCAACAAAATCGCGAGAAGATAGGAGTGCTATGATTGCCGTGTTCAGTACAGTCTACTGTGAGTCAAACATCGAAAGTGGTAACAAGTCGCCGATACGACAAATACTCACATTAAAATTCCTATTATAATCGGTCTGAGATACCGTCCAACAGATGCCATCACCCTTCAAATTGGATGTAAAAAGCATCGGTGTGTGTGTGGTGTACATAGAGTGCTTAAAAATTCCCATAATCATATACTTTTTCGCACAAGGTTAATTGTCCAAACAAAAACAACCGGAAGCGGTGGAAAAACGGAAAAATAATCCGATTATTCTCGAAATAGGGGAGCCAACTGTCGTTTTATGACAGCAGTTAATGGCGGTCGGTAAGTGTTTACAGGATGTGTAAGAAATAATAAACTTCAAACTTCGACTTTTTTTTGCGAGGTGTGTATCGCCTTATAAACAAAGGTAGGGGAATTTTACTTTATTTTTTTTCAGATTTTTCTTGAAAATTGCCCCATTCGCCTTATACACACAGCAGCGCCTAATGATCCGAAAAATTTGGTAAAAAGAAATTCGGAAGAGAGTTCGTAATTGATCTACAAAGCCCTGATTTCTCCCGCAGCCTAAGGACCTTGCAAAGACATGAAGCCAACTTTCTCATTTCCCACCTGGAAGGTGGAAGGTGGTGGGAAGTGTTGGTAATACAGTGGAACCTCCCTTATAAGACCTCACCTCAAACATAAGACCTACTTTCTCTAGGACATTGCCCTTCTTTGAAAAAATTAAAATCACCTCCCTTATAAGACCTCAAATGGCCAGCGATGTTTTTTAAGGTAAACATGTGATAAGGGAGGTTCCTACTGTAGTAGGCAGTGAAAGTCCTTCACAAATATATCCCCACCTGTAGTGTAGGTGAAAAGGATGGGAGTAAAAACAAACTAAAAAAAAACAGGCTCATCAGTCCGCTGTGTGGAGTAGTATTGAACTGACTATTCACTCAAATGACAGAAACTTGGGGGGGGGGGACCTTTTGACTGCCTAATAATCCGGTGCATGCCGGAATAAATGACAAATAAAAACAAAAACTAAGAACCGTCAGGACAGTATGAAAGATCACATTTATCTGTCGAGAGAAGAAACATAGCATACACAGTGGATAAAAATTTCCGGTACACATACACTATACACAAACAGGTGACACCGTCGTACACATACTAAAAGTTTCACCAACACAGTGAACACACACAAATGTTTGAAAACACAATGACACACAACGGACAGTATGGTAAGCTTAGGTAACAGTAGGCACTGAAGTGATTCAGAAATTTCACAATAGATTCCGGCAACCTAGTAGTGTAGGTGAAAGCTGGGAAGTAAAAAATAGTTGCCCCGGAAATGGAACTCAGTACGCTGTGTGGAGTAGACTCAGGGGTTTATTAATATAATATATTCAGGCTTTTGGGGTATTATAACCTAACTCACCGTCGTCATTGGTGTCGATTTTCTTGAAGTACAGCCTGAGAACCTTCTCGTGGTCCTGCACATACTTGACAAACTCCCCGAAGTTGATGAGGTTGTCCTTGTCCATGTCATACTTCTTGATCAAGCTCTGCAACATGAGAGTTTTCTTTTTTAAAACTCTTCTACTAGCGCCATGTATATTCTGAACATTCTTGGTTGTCAATTTGCATCTCAACCGACAAGAGGGGAGAAACACTTTTTGTTGTGAGTGTGCATGCATCTAGCTTCAATGGAAGAAACAGTGATGTAAGCTCTAAAAGCAGACAAACGCATGGCAGGGTGCTTGGCAGTGAATGTCTTTGCTTTTGGTGGGAGTGTAGAGTGATGTCTTGGACGAATATATTCGCCCATGGTGCTAGAAGAGTTAAAGGTGTTTTTTTTAGGTGTTTTTTTATGTAAGTCATAAAGATGATAAAGAAGGCGAAGAACTAAAAAGGTTTAAAACACACACACACATAGTGACACACGTGGACACACACACACACACACACACTGAAGGACTGAAAAACATTATTACACAGGGATTAAGATTTTAGGCCAAGCCTATTCTTCCAATGTGTCCTTGGGATGAAAACAAGACAATAATACAAAAATGCAAAAATGGAAATAAGGCAAACAGAGAGGCATGCATGATGATACATACACATAATCTTCCCACTCAAGGCCATGTGAAATGTTCCTCCAAAACATCAAAGTCGAGAAAGCACCCGGCCCAGACCAGTTACCGAACAAAGTCCTGAAAGAGTGTGCATCGGAGTTGGCACCTGGCCTAGCCGCAATCTACCAAAGGTCAGTCGACACAGGGAGTCTTCCTTCTGACTGGACCAAGGCTAATGTCACACCGGTGTTCAAGAAAGGCGATAAACACCAAGCCGAGAACTATAGACCGGTATCACTAACTTTTGTACCATGCAAACTACTTGAACACATCATCTGCAAACACCTCCTTGACCACCTTGAAAAAGAAAACATATTGACCAACCTAAACCATCGATTTAGAGTAGGCTTTTCTTGCGAAACCCAACTCATCACTACACTAAACGACCTCTGCAAAAACTTTGATGCTGGCAAACAGACGGACATGGCAATCCTTGACTTTTCTAAGGCGCTTGACACTGTTCCCCACTCCAAACTTCTACATAAGATGAGAAGCTATGGCATTAGACAGTTAGAGGGAACTTGCACAGTTGGCTGGAAAACTTCCTGACCAAGACTGCAAGAGACGCATGAAAGTCGTTGTGGATGGTGAGGAGTCGAGAGAAGCACCAGTTGAATCAGGAGTACCCCAAGGCACCATCCTCTGCCCCATCCTATTCCTGTGCCATATAAATTACCTCCCATCCTCAGCGAAATCACAGGTTCATCTGTTTGCTGATGACTGCCTTATTTACAGGCCTATCACAAAGCAGCAAGACCATCAAATCCTGCAGGCTGATCTTAAAGAACTGGAGAAGTGGGCGCAAACATGGGGAATGCGTTTCAACGCAAACAAGTGAGCACATCTTAAGCATCCGTACCCGGTCAACCCACTTCTACACCCTAAATCAAGAGATCCTGCAGCAAGTCCCCTGCAACCCATACCTTGGTGTAACTCTGACGGATGACCTCAAATGGTCAAAGCTTATTGACAAATTGGTCAAGAAAGCGAGCTCGACGTTAGGGTTTCTTTGCCGAAATCTACGCTTCTGTCCATCCGAATGCAGACGAACAGCCTACATTGCACTTGTGCGTTCAACGCTTGAATACAGTGCCAGTGCATGGGACCCATATCTGCGGAAAGATGTAGACAGACTAGAGAACATCCAAAGGCGAGCGGCAAGGTTTATCACACAGAATTACTCGGACCGGACCCCAGGATGCACAGGTAGAATGCTTGAGGAACAAAAACTCCCACCACTAGAGATAAGGCGGAAAGACCAACGCCTCACTATGTTCTTCAACTTCAAGATAGTGCAAGGAGAGGTACCTGCTATACCAGCTGAGCAGAACCTAACACCTGTGGCCAAAACAAAACGAAAGATCACTCCACGGCAAGATGTAGACCAACATACATCAAACATTGTACTGAATATGGCCAGAAACAACAAGAAATGTTTTGTAGTAGAAAGAGCAAATACTACCAACTACAGGAACTCTTTTTTTCCACGAACCATGGAGTGGAACAGACTGCCCGACGAAAATTATCAGCTTGCCATCAGCTGGGCAGTTCAGGAAGGCGGTGTCAGATGCCTGGCACAGCCCTCACACCAACTAAAGACACCCCCCCTCCCCTCCCTCCCACCTGCATGGCGCGGCATCATGCTAAGTGCCCGATCAGCGGGACCTGGCTGGCTGGGCCATACTAGTTTATAGAATTTTTTTTTTTTTTTTAAACTACTAACTAGAGTTGCTCTCCCCAAGTTCCCTCCCCCGGTGTTTACATCCAAAGTTGGATTCCTGCTGGGTTAATATTATAATAATAAATCAAGATATGAAACTTTGAAAGCCTTGATTATATCATTTCACTCATGTGAAATAATCTGTTAAATGACCCAGCGCATGCGATCAGTAAACATGTGACCGATCCTTTAAACTTTAGGGCCAGTAAGCCAGCAGTTCTGTTCAGTAACTCTTGAGTAAGCCATGGGCAATAATAAATCCTTGTATCAATGCAAGTAAAAAATACAGTTGGACTTATCAGAACTGAACCTACATCGTCTTTCCTTCACACAGACTGGACAATACAAATAATTTCCCATTTAGTTCAGTCGATTTTCACAAAGCTAAAAAAAAAAAGAAGAAGCAATAATTCACCTCAGCATGACCAGGAGGGATGCTTGGATGAGGGACCTCCATCGACCCCATAGCTTGAGTGAGATCATCCATGCATATGCTCCCATCTTTGTTGACGTCCAATCGGTCAAAAAGTTCCTGGAGACTTTTCTCTTCTTCTTCGGTTAGATCGGTCGTACCGTTGTCGTTCCCTTTGAACGACATCGTTTGTTTCTTTTCACAAGGCCTCTGTACATCTCTTGCGCCCCATGAGAACTTCTTTTATTTTATGTTGAAGGCAGTAACTGGGTAGGGACAAGCCCATTGGACTATTAATCTTTAAAAGAGGATATACACACAGCAGCTTCGCTCTCTTTTTTTTAAAATCAGTAAACGCGCGTGCACGACGTGTGTGTGTGTGTGTGTGTGTGTGTGTGTGCGTGCGTGTGTGTGTGTGTGTGTGTGTGTGTGTGTGTGTGTGTGTGTGAAGTCAAGTCAAGTAGAGTCAAAATGATCTTATATTGACGATAAAGGAATAAGCTAAAAGCAACAGAACTTTTTTTGAAACCTGTCAGAAAAAAAAAGTGAAGCAAACAAAATGAAAATATGAAAAATAGAAACTGGGAATAATAACGCGCAATAAAGAAATATGTGAAAAATCACACATAGATCATCATGACAAGCAAGATACATTGGTTCAATTTTTGCATGTTGTCTAAAATCACTATTTGTGTGAAAAGACATTAAATTAAAGATTCATTCCAAAAAAAAGTTAGAGAAGGGGGAGGGGGAAAGAGGGATATAATATATAATATACCTAGGTATGCTACGTAATTTGAAGAGATTTTCTGCAGCGGCTCTCATAATATTGTAAAGACAGAAAAAAGCAAAGGATGAAGTATATATGCAATACCTCGTCATAATTCTAGGATGAAATAGAGGGGTAAGAAAGCAATCTGAAAACATGCAACTAGGGGAAGACGGGGTAAAAAGCGCATGGGCGGGTAAGAAGCCCACCCCAATTATCTGAGTCATGAAATAAAGAAAATTTCAGTCAAATTTGCCCATGAGACGAATGCTAGACATTAACGCTCGTCTCATGGGCAAAATGAGACTGAAATTTGCTTCTTTTCATGAGATAATTGGGGTGGGCTTCTAACCCGCCCATGCGCTTTTTACCCCGTCTTCCCCTATGTCTCTATGATACAATTAGCCATTTGAGTCTTAAATTAACTCTCTCTCTCTCTCTCCCCTTTTCGCTTGCTGGCTTGCTCGAAATGTGGGGGTGGACAGTAAGACATGACTTGACTGCCTCCCCCCTCCCCTGAGCTGTTAACGTTTTTGGATGGAATTTAGCTGAGTGTAGCGTTTTGATGCTTTTTAGTTCAATTGTGACTATAAAGTACCTAATACCTATAATAATTAAATTATGATAATTTATGATAATTAAAGTATGATACAACATTTAATGTTAGAAGCATGCATTTTGGAAAATTATTAACCGTTTTCCCTAGAAGCCTTTCTAACCCATGATTCTTTTTATCCCGTGGACAGCATGGAAGAGGGCAAGCAAACAGACATCCTTGTCATGGATTTTGCCAAGGCGTTTGACAAGGTGAATCACAGCCTTCTCCTGCACAAACTCCACCACTATGGCATTAAGGGCGAAGTCAACGGCTGGATCAAGAACTTTCTGACAGATAGACTTCAGGCAGTTGTAATCGAGGGAGCCCGATCGGAATACGCTTGTGTAAAATCTGGCGTCCCCCAAGGATCGGTGCTTGGACCCTGTCTCTTCCTCGCTTACATAAATGACCTGCCAGAGCAAGTGACCTCACCAACACGACTGTTTGCGGACGACACAGCACTCACAAAACCATCACTTCCGAACAGGACCAAAGACAGCTGCAACAGGATCTCCAACACCTGGCAGACTGGGAAGGAAATTGGGATATGGAATTCCATCCCAAAAAGTGTATTGTCCTACCTGTGTCAAGGAGTAGAACACCACTCCGCCATAGCTATGACCTGCATGGCCACACCCAGGACACAGTGAAGTATCTTGGTATCACCATCCAGAAGGACATCAGCTGGGACTTGCATGTTGAGGCCATAACATCAAAGGCAAACAGAATGCTGGGCTTTCTGCGACGTAATCTGAAGATCTGCTCATCAGAACTGAGGGAGAAAGCATACCTGACCCTTGTCAGACCCCTGCTTGAAAATGCCAGTGCTGTGTGGGACCTCCACATTCGGAGGAAAGTGGACAAAATCGAAGCTGTACAGAGAAGGGCGGCTCGCTTCACCTTGCTTATGTTTTAAATATTGTACCCCCCCCCCCCCCCAATTGTACAAATAGTTTCCCCACCTTCTGGAAGTTCTGTGCTTGTAACTTCCTTTACCTCCCCATGGGGATACCGGGGGGGTCTTTTGCATAAATAGTTCCCCCCACCTTCTGGAAATTCTGTGCTTGTAACTTCCTCTAATCTGTCACTCTCTTTGACTATGCCTTTTCCCCCCCTTTGCTTTCTGCAATCTACTATCTTTCTGCCTTACCGGTCCATTCTCCTGCCTTTTTTCACGAAACACTTTCAAACGATTTCCTCCAGCCAAAGTCGGACTTGCTGGGCCTAACTATTTCTTAGTTAGGCGCATAACGGCAGCATGACGTATGACGCATCTGCGCTCATAAACTGACAGGAAACTGTCTGAGCGATCAAAGAAGAACTTCCTCTAATCTGTCACTCTCTTTGACTCTGTCTTTTCCCTTTGCTTACTGTCATCTGCCTTACTGATCCAATCTCCTGCCCTTTTTTTCCAAAAATTCTTACAAATATTTTCTGCAGCCGAAGACAGACATGCTGGGCCTATTTTTTTGGTGCATAACGGCAGCATGACGCATCTGCGCTCATCATATGACAGGAAACTGTCAGATCGATTGACGACGAAGAAGAAAGTACTTCTTCAAAGTTCTTTTTGTTCTCCATGATCATGCTCACTCACACATATTCTTTCTCATACCACACTCCACGACAAGATCATTGGAACAAAGTTGACCGATTATAACAGGCTTTTATTCAGCATGCGTTAAAACACACCAAACACACTGAAACATTTGATTAAAAACATAATTGAGAACGATATCAAACATTTTATAACTGAAAGTTATGGCTGCATAGTGTACTTTACATGCAATTATTGACTAGATTTATAAAAAAAAAATATGTGCAAGAACTCAAATTTAAAATTAAAAAATAAGTGATATTACAGTTGCATCCATGTAACTGGAGAAAATCTAAAAACAGACAAGGCAGGGGTTCAGGGGCCGCCCAGGGCCCTGGCAGGGTACAGGGCTGGGGGGTCAGGGGGCTGAAGAAAGCTGAAGAAAAAGCGAAATCATCTCAATTTGAAGCTTATTCCAGGCTTATATTCAACACTTTTTTTCCCCTTGAACTTTGAATCAATTTTTTTGGGGGTGGTCAAAATTTTGAAAAAACAGGCGCCAGCCTCGTATCCGAGGCAAGGTTGCATCCATGAAGTTGTTTAAAAAGCCAGAAATAATGTAATTCAGTAAAGCCTCCAATACATTCACACAGTTCTCTTCTGCGTTTCAAGTCCATAATGAGTGAAATAGTAATACATATGTGTCCAGTTTACGGTTTTCACTGGTCTCCTCGCTGCATTCAGCTGACACATTCCGGATTTTGGAGGAGCTCAAAGGAGGAAAACCATGATATGGAACATTATTTTTGAAAAAAAAAGGGCAGGAGAATGGGCCAAAAGTCAGAAAGATAATAATAATAGTGGGCTCACCACGCTTTACAAAGGTATCACAAAAATATTGGGGAAAAATAAATACACAAATTATTCAGGTACATACTAATTATACTTAGCAGTAAAATCATTAACAAAAAAATCAACACAGATTAAAAACATCAAAGACCTAAAAGATAGTAGATGACACAAAGCAATGAAAAAATCAGAGTCAAAGAGAGAGAGACAGATTAGAGGAAGTTACAAGCACAGAACTTCCAGAAGGTGGGGGAAACTATTTGTACGAAGACCCCCCCCCCCCCCCCCCCCGGGCGGATGTGCAAGAACTAAAATTTAAAATAAAAAACAAGTGATATTAGTTGTTTAAAAAGCCAGAAATAATGCAAAGCCTCCATTGCATTTATACAGTTATCTTCTGCGTTTCAATGCTGTAATGAGGGAAATACATATGTGTCCAGTTTACTGTTTTCACTGGTCTCCTCGTTGTAATCATTTTGAATGATGAACTACGTATTGCAACGTATTATGCTTTTCAATTTACGTTCCACTTGACCTGGATCTATCTGTGTGAAAGGGGGTGGGGGGTGAGGGGAAGGCGGGTGAGGAGCAGAAAACAATAATTCTGTTAAGTCGCCATTCAACACACAATATTTTGCCTGCATAAAACTAATGTCGAGATAAAACATTGTTTTCTTTTCTTTTCAACAAGTCAAATAAAAAACATCAAACTTTCAGCTAAAGAACAAACAACAACAAAAAGGTGATAAAAATCAACGCAAAACAAAAGCCAAACTGCCTCTTTCAAGAAAAACTTCAACGTAAATTTCAACAATACTTTTGATGCTTGCTATCTACAACAATATCAACTGTAACAATCAATTAACATGTCGATTCTAAGGCATCAGAACTGTAGCTCTCCTGTGGGGGATACCGGAGGGGTCTTTTGTATAAATAGTTCCCCACCTTCTGGAAGTTGTAACTTCCTCTAATCTGTCAACCATCTCTTTGACTCTGCCTTTTCCTTCAGCTTACTGCTGTCATCTACTATCTTTCTGCCTTTCCAGTCCATTCTCCTGCCTTTTTTAAAAAAAGAAACACTTTCAAAAAGATTTCCTCCAGCCGAAGTCGGACACGCTGGGCCCAATTATTTCTTACTTAGGCTCATAACGACAGCATGACGCATCTGCGCTCACTATTGACAGGAAACTGTCTGAGCGATCGAGGAAGAAGAAGAAGAACTGTAGCCTAAACTAAAAAACTGTAGGGGAAGACGGGGTAAAAAGTGCATGGGCGGGTAAGAAGCCCACCCCAATTATCTCATGAAATGAAGCAAATTTCAGTTTTCATTTTGCCCATGAGACGAGTGTTAATGTCTAGCATTCGTCTCATGGGCAAATTTGACTGAAATTGTCTTTATTTCATGAGATAATTGGGGTGGGCTTCTTACCCGCCCATGCGCTTTTTTTTTTTTTTACCCCGTCTTCCCCTACTCTTTGTGTGATTTTTGGGGGGGTATTTTTTAGTCACAGAGACTCGCCTCTGCTCCAACCTGGAGAGCGTATCACAGCTAGCGCAGCGCCACTAGGTTGTAGTACCAAGGAACAGGTGCTTGCTGCCGACAGAAGGTTCAGTGGAATCATCTATCCTTTGACTCGTGGAAATCCTCAGTGTTTCCCATAATGCACATTTGTGCGTCCCTGAAGCACTAAAAATCAGGAAGGGACTTTCATTTCAGCACTGTGCATCCCAAGGACGCGCATGTTTTTCATGGACCAAGTTCAGCCTTTCTACTCTGTTGTGTGCATGAGCATGCGCAATGTATTATAATACAACTAGCACAACGCTGAGTACCGGTAACGCCTAGTACCGGTAACGCCTAGTAACGGTAACGCCAAGTACTGGTAACGCTGAGTACAGCAAATTTGAAGCGATTCGGTTAAGAAACGGCGGAGTTATAAGGCCCCATTTCCCGTTGGCGCTGCTCTGAGAGTGACGCGCTCTCCTGATTCTCTTCAAATTTGCTGCCAGGCTTTGCCCCATGTCCACTTTGCAAGCCTGACAGCAAATTTGAAGCGATTCGGTTAAAAAACGGCGGAGTTATTTGTGAAAAGGTGAAGCGGCGTATATCGCGCGCTTTTCTGAATCGATTCGCTTCCGGTTTGGCACACAGATAGTCACCGTCCTCGGTCATCTACCTGCCAAATTGGAAGGCAATCGGTTCAGAAATACCGGAGATACGGGCGCCGAGAGGCCGGTGGATACGCGTTTCGCGCATTTGCCCAAACCGCGCAAATGACACGGCCGCCTCGGTTGCCGTTGCCATCGCCCCGTTAGGGCTCACAGCAAATTTGATGACAAGGCATCTATGCGTAGCTTGTGGGTTTTGCACATTCACCTTCATTGAAGTAAGTCTTTAAAGGGACACCCTGACGGATGAGTTTTTTGCAAGAAACACGTCGAGATCACCAGGAAAACACCCTTTACAGAGATTGCAACACTCACTCACCGTGCTCTGGTTTCCTAGAAATCAAACCGTCAAATCGGCATTTCCTCCTTGGCGGAGGTGCTGGAAGTCAAATTCTTTCACCCAAAGAGAAGGCGTGTGCCCGTCTCTTTTCTAATGGCCGCAAATCGTTTGCACGAAATGAGTGACCTCCACCCACCCCATAAAAAATGGCTACTCCCCCCGGCATCTCCGCCAAGGAGGAATCACCATTTTGATGGCTTAATTTATAGGAAACCCAGAGCAAAGTGAGTGTTCCGATCCTTGAAAAGGCTGTCTTTCTGATGATCTGGACGTGTTTCTTGCAAAAACTCATCCGTCAGGGTCCACCTTTAAAAACTTTGCACAGGGGGGTCCCTGGGACCCTCACATTTTTTTCCATATGGGAAACACTGATCCTCTGACAATTATGATGTCCGATTCCTCATGAACTGAACAATTAACAACAAGTAAATCAGTACAGTAGTGATTAGCTGAAAATCTGTTCAGCAAAACACACAAAAATGCGTAACAAGAAAACAATCAAAAGCCAATTAAAGTTTTAAAGTAAACCATGATTCAGTGCATACCAAAGAGCTTTCTTTCTTTGCTTCTTGCTGTGTGTGTCAGACCTGTTTACCCTGAAATTGGGCTTCAGGTATTCAAAATCCAAAATAAGTGTATTTTTCACAAAATAGGAGTACTCCAACAGGAAAGTTTTTAAAAAAATGAGTGCAAACATGCATACATTTTTATAACAACTTATAGAAATACCAATACTTATAGAAAATTTAATACTATGTCAAAATTGTCATCCATTATTTACATGAACAACAACACACACACAGATCGCACCAGTTTCCTGAATCAGGCAAAATACAGAAATGATGTCAGGTTTTTTTGTCACCATTTCACCATATTTTTCCCCCCCATGTACCCTATTTATCGAGGGACATCTTTGTCAGATATGTGTACAAAATATGGTGAAATATTATGGGTAAACAGATCTGGTGTGTGTGTGTGGGTGTTGTGTGTGTGCATGTTGTGTGTGAGTGTGTGAAAGTGTTTGTGTGAGAGTGAGTGAGTGTGTGTGGTGAGAGAGAGAGCGTGTGGATGTATGTGTACAAGTGCGCGCGCATTGTGTGCATACAGACTATGCACACATAGCGCGCACGTACACTATACATACACCCGCTCTCTCTCTCACACACACCACTCACTCACTCTCACACTAACACTTTCACACACACCAACACACACACACCACACACAACACACACACACACACACAGATCTGTTCACCCATAAGATGTCACCATATTTTGTACACATATCTGACAACAATATGATAAATATGGTACATGGGGGGAAAAATATGGTGAAATGGTTCCAAAAAAATATGACTATCATTTCTGTATATTGCCTGATTCAGTAAACTGGTGCGATGTGTGTGTGTTTTGTTCATGTAAATAATGGATGACAATTTTGACATAGTATTAAATTTCTATAAGTAATTGTATTTCTATAAGTTGTTATAAAAAGGTATGCATGGTTTTTTTTTTTTTTTTTGCCACTCATTTTTTTTTAAAAAACTTTCCTGTTGGAGTACTCCTATTTTGTGAAAAAATACACTTATTTTGGATTTTGAATACACGAAGCCTGATTTCAGAGTAAACAGGCCTGACCCACACAGCAAGAAGCAAAGAAAGAAAGCTCTTTGTATGCACTGAATCATGGTTTACTTTAAAACTTTAATTGGCTTTTGATTGTTTTCTTGTTACGCATTTTTGTGTGTTTTGCTGAACAGATTTTCAGCTAATCACTACTGTACTGATTTACTTGTTGTTAATTGTTCAGTTCATGAGGAATCGGACATCATAATTGTCAGAGGATCAGTGTTTCCCATATGGAAAAAAATGTGAGGGTCCCAGGGACCCCCCTGTGCAAAGTTTTAAAGGTGGACCCTGACGGATGAGTTTTTGCAAGAAACACGTCGAGATCATCAGAAAGACAGCCTTTTCAAGGATCGGAACACTCACTTTGCTCTGGTTTCCTATAAATTAAGCCATCAAAATGGTGATTCCTCCTTGGCGGAGATGCCGGAGAAAGTAGCCATTTTTGGATGGGGTGGGTGGAGGTCACTCATTTCGTGCAAACGATTTGCGGCCATTAGAAAAGAGACGGCACACGCCATTCTCTTTGGGTGAAAGAATTGGACTTCCAGCACCTCCGCCAAGGAGGAATTTGACGATTTGACGGTTTGATTTTTAGGAAACCAGAGCAAAGTGAGTGTTGCGATCTCTGTAAAGGGTGTCTTTTTTCCTGGTGATCTCGACGTGTTACTTACAAAAACTCATCCGTCAGGGTGTCCCTTTAAAGACTTACTTCAATGAAGGTGAATGTGCAAAACCCACAAGCTACGCATAGATGCCTTGTCATCAAATTTGCTGTGAGCCCTAACGGGGCGATGGCAACGGCAACCGAGGCGGCCGTGTCATTTGCGCGGTTTGGGCAAATGCGCGAAACGCGTATCCACCGGCCTCTCGGCGCCCGTATCTCCAGTATTTCTGGACCGATTGCCTTCACATTTGGCAGGTAGATGACCGAGGACGGTGACTATCAATGTGCCAAACCGGAAGCGAATCGATGCAGAAAAGCGCGCGATATACGCCGCTTCACCTTTTCACAAATAACTCCGCCGTTTTTTAACCGAATCGCTTCAAATTTGCTGTCAGGCTTGCCGTGGCAGGGGCAAATCCTGGCAGCAAATTTGAATGGAATCGGGAGAGCGCGTCACTCTCAGAGCAGTGCCAACGGGAAACGGGGCCTTATAACTCCGCCGTTTCTTAGCCGAATCGCTTCAAATTTGCTGTACTCAGCGTTACCAGTACTTGGCGTTACCGTTACTAGGCGTTACCGTTACTAGGCGTTACCGTTACCGTACTCAGCGTTGTGCTAGTTGTATTATAATACATTGCGCATGCTCATGCACACAACAGAGTAGAAAGGCTGAACTTGGTCCATGAAAAACATGCGCGTCCTTGGGATGCACAGTGCTGAAATTAAAAAGTCCCTTTCTGATTTTAGTGCTTCAGGGACGCACAAATGTGCATTATGGGAAACACTGAGGATTTCCACGAGTCAAAGGATAGATGATTCCACTGAACCTTCTGTCGGCAGCAAGCACCTGTTCCTTGGTACTACAACCTAGTGGCGCTGCGCTAGCTGTGATACGCTCTCCAGGTTGGAGCAGAGGCGAGTCTCTGTGACTAAAAAATACCCCCCCAAAAATCACACAAAAGAGTAGGGGAAGACGGGGTAAAAAAAAGCGCATGGGCGGGTAAGAAGCCCACCCCAATTATCTCATGAAATAAAGAAAATTTTCAGTCAAATTTGCCCATGAGACGAATGCTAGACATTAACACTCGTCTCATGGGCAAAATGAAACTGAAATTTGCTTCATTTCATGAGATAATTGGGGTGGGCTTCTTACCCGCCCATGCACTTTTTACCCCGTCTTCCCCTACAAGTTTTTTAGTTTAGGCTACTCCACTCCATCTTCTTCTTTCTTCCCTCCCCCGATCGCGTTTTCTCAGACAGTTTCCTGTCAATAGTGAGCGCAGATGCGTCATGCTGTCGTTATGCGCCTAAGTAAGAAATAATTGGGCCCAGCGTGTCCGACTTCGGCTGGAGGAAATCTTTTTGAAAGTGTTTCTTGAAAAAAAAAAGGCAGGAGAATGGACTGGGAAAGGCAGAAAGATAGTAGATGACAGCAAGCTGAAGGAAAAGGCAGAGTCAAAGAGATTGACAGATTAGAGGAAGTTACAAGCACATAACTTCCAGAAGGTGGGGAACTATTTATACAAAAGACCTCCCGGTATCCCCCACAGGAGAGCTACAGTTCTGATGCCTTAGAATCGACATGTTAATTGATTGTTACAGTTGATATTGTTGTAGATAGCAAGCATCAAAAGTATTGTTGAAATTTACGTTGAAGTTTTTCTTGAAAGAGGCAGTTTGGCTTTTGTTTTGCGTTGATTTTTATCACCTTTTTGTTGTTGTTTGTTCTTTAGCTGAAAGTTTGATGTTTTTTATTTGACTTGTTGAAAAGAAAAGAAAACAATGTTTTGTCTCGACATTAGTTTTATGCAGGCAAAATATTGTGTGTTGAATGGCGACTTAACAGAATTATTGTTTTCTGCTCCTCACCCGCCTTCCCCTCACCCCCCACCCCCTTTCACACAGATAGATCCAGGTCAAGTGGAACGTAAATTGAAAAGCATAATACGTTGCAATACGTAGTTCATCATTCAAAATGATTACAACGAGGAGACCAGTGAAAACAGTAAACTGGACACATATGTATTTCCCTCATTACAGCATTGAAACGCAGAAGATAACTGTATAAATGCAATGGAGGCTTTGCATTATTTCTGGCTTTTTAAACAACTAATATCACTTGTTTTTTATTTTAAATTTTAGTTCTTGCACATCCGCCCGGGGGGGGGGGGGGGGGGGGGGGGTCTTCTGGACAAATAGTTCCCCACAACTTCTGGAAGTTCTGTGCTTGTAACTTCCTCTAATCTGTCTCTCTCTCTTTGACTCTGCCTTTTTCCCTTGCTTTGTGTCATCTACTATCTTTTAGGTCTTTGATGTTTTTAATCTGTGTGGATTTTTTTGTTAATGATTTTACTGCTAAGTATAATTAGTATGTACCTGAATAATTTGTGTATTTATTTTTCCCCAATATTTTTGTGATACCTTTGTAAAGCGTGGTGAGCCCACTATTATTATTATCTTTCTGACTTTTGGCCCATTCTCCTCGCCCTTTTTTTTTCAAAAATAATGTTCCATATCATGGTTTTCCTCCTTTGAGCTCCTCCCAAAATCGGAATGTGTCCAGCTGAATGCAGCGAGGAGACCAGTGAAAACCGTAAACTGGACACATATGTATTACTATTTCACTCATTATGGACTTGAAACGCAGAAGAGAACTGTGTGAATGTATGGAGGCTTTACTGAATTACATTATTTCTGGCTTTTTAAACAACTTCATGGATGCAACCTTGCCTCGGATACGAGGCGGCGCCTGTTTTTCAAAATTTTGACCACCCCCAAAAATATTGATTCAAAGTTCAAGGGGGAAAAAAAGTGTTGAATACTTTACAAGCCTGGAATAAGCTTCAAATTCAGTACGATTTTGCTTTTTCTTCAGCTTTCTTCAGCCCCCTGACCCCCCCAGCCCTGTACCCTTGCCAGGGGTCCTGGGCGGCCCCTGAACCCCTGCCTTGTCTGTTTTTAGATTTTCTCCAGTTACATGGATGCAACTGTAATATCACTTATTTTTTAATTTTAAATTTGAGTTCTTGCACATATTTTTTTTTTATAAATCTAGTCAATAATTGCATGTAAAGTACACTATGCAGCCATAACTTTCAGTTATAAAATGTTTGATATCGTTCTCAATTATGTTTTTAATCAAATGTTTCAGTGTGTTTGGTGTGTTTTAACGCATGCTGAATAAAAGCCTGTTATAATCGGTCAACTTTGTTCCAATGATCTTGTCGTGGAGTGTGGTATGAGAAAGAATATGTGTGAGTGAGCATGATCATGGAGAACAAAAAGAACTTTGAAGAAGTACTTCTTCTTCGTCGTCAATCGATCTGACAGTTTCCTGTCATTATGAGCGCAGATGCGTCATGCTGCCGTTATGCACCAACTAAAAAAAAGTAGGCCCAGCATGTCTGTCTTCGGCTGCAGAAAATATTTGTAAGAATTTTTGGAAAAAAAGGGCAGGAGATTGGATCAGTAAGGCAGATGACAGTAAGCAAAGGGAAAAGACAGAGTCAAAGAGAGTGACAGATTAGAGGAAGTTCTTCTTTGATCGCTCAGACAGTTTCCTGTCAGTTATGAGCGCAGATGCGTCATACGTCATGCTGCCGTTATGCGCCTAACTAAGAAATAGTTAGGCCCAGCAAGTCCGACTTTGGCTGGAGGAAATCGTTTTTGAAAGTGTTTCGTGAAAAAAGGCAGGAGAATGGACCGGTAAGGCAGAAAGATAGTAGATTGCAGTAAGCAAAGGGGAAAAGGCATAGTCAAAGAGAGTGACAGATTAGAGGAAGTTACAAGCACAGAATTTCCAGAAGGTGGGGGAACTATTTATGCAAAAGACCCCCGGTATCCCCATGGGGAGTAAAGGAAGTTACAAGCACAGAACTTCCAGAAGGTGGGGAAACTATTTGTACAATTGGGGGGGGGGGGGGTACAATATTTAAACATAAGCAAGGTGAAGCGAGCCGCCCTTCTCTGTACAGCTTCGATTTTGTCCACTTTCCTCCGAATGTGGAGGTCCCACACAGCACTGGCATTTTCAAGCAGGGGTCTGACAAGGGTCAGGTATGCTTTCTCCCTCAGTTCTGATGAGCAGATCTTCAGATTACGTCGCAGAAAGCCCAGCATTCTGTTTGCCTTTGATGTTATGGCCTCAACATGCAAGTCCCAGCTGATGTCCTTCTGGATGGTGATACCAAGATACTTCACTGTGTCCTGTGGGTGTGGCCATGCAGGTCATAGCTATGGCGGAGTGGTGTTCTACTCCTTGACACAGGTAGGACAATACACTTTTTGGGATGGAATTCCATATCCCAATTTCCTTCCCAGTCTGCCAGGTGTTGGAGATCCTGTTGCAGCTGTCTTTGGTCCTGTTCGGAAGTGATGGTTTTGTGAGTGCTGTGTCGTCCGCAAACAGTCATGTTGGTGAGGTCACTTGCTCTGGCAGGTCATTTATGTAAGCGAGGAAGAGACAGGGTCCAAGCACCGATCCTTGGGGGACGCCAGATTTTACACAAGCGTATTCCGATCGGGCTCCCTCGATTACAACTGCCTGAAGTCTATCTGTCAGAAAGTTCTTGATCCAGCCGTTGACTTCGCCCTTAATGCCATAGTGGTGGAGTTTGTGCAGGAGAAGGCTGTGATTCACCTTGTCAAACGCCTTGGCAAAATCCATGACAAGGATGTCTGTTTGTTTGCCCTCTTCCATGCTGTCCACGGGATAAAAAGAATCATGGGTTAGAAAGGCTTCTAGGGAAAACGGTTAATAATTTTCCAAAATGCATGCTTCTAACATTAAATGTTGTATCATACTTTAATTATCATAAATTATCATAATTTAATTATTATAGGTATTAGGTACTTTATAGTCACAATTGAACTAAAAAGCATCAAAACGCTACACTCAGCTAAATTCCATCCAAAAACGTTAACAGCTCAGGGGAGGGGGGAGGCAGTCAAGTCATGTCTTACTGTCCACCCCCACATTTCGAGCAAGCCAGCAAGCGAAAAGGGGAGAGAGAGAGAGAGAGTTAATTTAAGACTCAAATGGCTAATTGTATCATAGAGACATAGGGGAAGACGGGGTAAAAAGCGCATGGGCGGGTAAGAAGCCCACCCCAATTATCTCATGAAATGAAGCAAATTTCAGTCTCATTTTGCCCATGAGACGAGCGTTAATGTCTAGCATTCGTCTCATGGGCAAATTTGACTGAAATTTTCTTTATTTCATGAGATAATTGGGGTGGGTTTCTTACCCGCCCATGCGCTTTTTACCCCGTCTTCCCCTAGTTGCATGTTTTCAGATTGCTTTCTTACCCCTCTATTTCATCCTAGAATTATGACGAGGTATTGCATATATACTTCATCCTTTGCTTTTTTCTGTCTTTACAATATTATGAGAGCCGCTGCAGAAAATCTCTTCAAATTACGTAGCATACCTAGGTATATTATATATTATATCCCTCTTTCCCCCTCCCCCTTCTCTAACTTTTTTTGGAATGAATCTTTAATTTAATGTCTTTTCACACAAATAGTGATTTTAGACAACATGCAAAAATTGAACCAATGTATCTTGCTTGTCATGATGATCTATGTGTGATTTTTCACATATTTCTTTATTGCGCGTTATTATTCCCAGTTTCTATTTTTCATATTTTCATTTTGTTTGCTTCACTTTTTTTTTCTGACAGGTTTCAAAAAAAGTTCTGTTGCTTTTAGCTTATTCCTTTATCGTCAATATAAGATCATTTTGACTCTACTTGACTTGACTTCACACACACACACACACACACACACACACACACACACACACGCACGACGCACACACACACACACACACACACACACGTCGTGCACGCGCGTTTACTGATTTAAAAAAAAAGAGAGCGAAGCTGCTGTGTGTATATCCTCTTTTAAAGATTAATAGTCCAATGGGCTTGTCCCTACCCAGTTACTGCCTTCAACATAAAATAAAAGAAGTTCTCATGGGGCGCAAGAGATGTACAGAGGCCTTGTGAAAAGAAACAAACGATGTCGTTCAAAGGGAACGACAACGGTACGACCGATCTAACCGAAGAAGAAGAGAAAAGTCTCCAGGAACTTTTTGACCGATTGGACGTCAACAAAGATGGGAGCATATGCATGGATGATCTCACTCAAGCTATGGGGTCGATGGAGGTCCCTCATCCAAGCATCCCTCCTGGTCATGCTGAGGTGAATTATTGCTTCTTCTTTTTTTTTTTAGCTTTGTGAAAATCGACTGAACTAAATGGGAAATTATTTGTATTGTCCAGTCTGTGTGAAGGAAAGACGATGTAGGTTCAGTTCTGATAAGTCCAACTGTATTTTTTACTTGCATTGATACAAGGATTTATTATTGCCCATGGCTTACTCAAGAGTTACTGAACAGAACTGCTGGCTTACTGGCCCTAAAGTTTAAAGGATCGGTCACATGTTTACTGATCGCATGCGCTGGGTCATTTAACTGATTATTTCACATGAGTGAAATGATATAATCAAGGCTTTCAAAGTTTCATATCTTGATTTATTATTATAATATTAACCCAGCAGGAATCCAACTTTGGATGTAAACACCGGGGGAGGGAACTTGGGGAGAGCAACTCTAGTTAGTAGTTTAAAAAAAAAAAAAAATTCTATAACTAGTATGGCCCAGCCAGCCAGGTCCCGCTGATCGGGCACTTATCATGATGCCGCGCCATGCAGGTGGGAGGGAGGGGAGGGGGGGTGTCTTTAGTTGGTGTGAGGGCTGTGCCAGGCATCTGACACAGCCTTCCTGAACTGCCCAGCTGATGGCAAGCTGATAATTTTGTCGGGCAGTCTGTTCCACTCCATGGTTGTTCGTGGAAAAAAAGAGTTCCTGTAGTTGGTAGTATTTGCTCTTTCTACTACAAAACATTTCTTGTTGTTTCTGGCCATATTCAGTACAATGTTTGATGTATGTTGGTCTACATCTTGCCGTGGAGTGATCTTTCGTTTTGTTTTGGCCACAGGTGTCAGGTTCTGCTCAGCTGGTATAGCAGGTACCTCTCCTTGCACTATCTTGAAGTTGAAGAACATAGTGAGGCGTTGGTCTTTCCGCCTTATCTCTAGTGGTGGGAGTTTTTGTTCCTCAAGCATTCTACCTGTGCATCCTGGGGTCCGGTCCGAGTAATTCTGCGTGATAAACCTTGCCGCTCGCCTTTGGATGTTCTCTAGTCTGTCTACATCTTTCCGCAGATATGGGTCCCATGCACTGGCACTGTATTCAAGCGTTGAACGCACAAGTGCAATGTAGGCTGTTCGTCTGCATTCGGATGGACAGAAGCGTAGATTTCGGCAAAGAAACCCTAACGTCGAGCTCGCTTTCTTGACCAATTTGTCAATAAGCTTTGACCATTTGAGGTCATCCGTCAGAGTTACACCAAGGTATGGGTTGCAGGGGACTTGCTGCAGGATCTCTTGATTTAGGGTGTAGAAGTGGGTTGACCGGGTACGGATGCTTAAGATGTGCTCACTTGTTTGCGTTGAAACGCATTCCCCATGTTTGCGCCCACTTCTCCAGTTCTTTAAGATCAGCCTGCAGGATTTGATGGTCTTGCTGCTTTGTGATAGGCCTGTAAATAAGGCAGTCATCAGCAAACAGATGAACCTGTGATTTCGCTGAGGATGGGAGGTAATTTATATGGCACAGGAATAGGATGGGGCAGAGGATGGTGCCTTGGGGTACTCCTGATTCAACTGGTGCTTCTCTCGACTCCTCACCATCCACAACGACTTTCATGCGTCTCTTGCAGTCTTGGTCAGGAAGTTTTCCAGCCAACTGTGCAAGTTCCCTCTGTCTAATGCCATAGCTTCTCATCTTATGTAGAAGTTTGGAGTGGGGAACAGTGTCAAGCGCCTTAGAAAAGTCAAGGATTGCCATGTCCGTCTGTTTGCCAGCATCAAAGTTTTTGCAGAGGTCGTTTAGTGTAGTGATGAGTTGGGTTTCGCAAGAAAAGCCTACTCTAAATCGATGGTTTAGGTTGGTCAATATGTTTTCTTTTTCAAGGTGGTCAAGGAGGTGTTTGCAGATGATGTGTTCAAGTAGTTTGCATGGTACAAAAGTTAGTGATACCGGTCTATAGTTCTCGGCTTGGTGTTTATCGCCTTTCTTGAACACCGGTGTGACATTAGCCTTGGTCCAGTCAGAAGGAAGACTCCCTGTGTCGACTGACCTTTGGTAGATTGCGGCTAGGCTAGGTGCCAACTCCGATGCACACTCTTTCAGGACTTTGTTCGGTAACTGGTCTGGGCCGGGTGCTTTCTCGACTTTGATGTTTTGGAGGAACATTTCACATGGCCTTGAGTGGGAAGATTATGTGTATGCATCATCATGCATGCCTCTGTTTGCCTTATTGTTTTGCATTTTTGTATTATTGTCTTGTTTTCATCCCAAGGACACATTGGAAGAATAGGCTTGGCCTAAAATCTTAATCCTTGTGTAATAATGTTTTTCAGTCTTCAGTGTGTGTGTGTGTGTGTGTGGTGTCCACGTGTGTCACTATGTGTGTGTGTGTTTTAAACCTTTTTAGTTCTTCGCCTTCTTTATCATCTTTATGACTTACATAAAAAAACACCTAAAAAAACACCTTTAACTCTTCTAGCACCATGGGCGAATATATTCGTCCAAGACATCACTCTACACTCCCACCAAAAGCAAAGACATTCACTGCCAAGCACCCTGCCATGCGTTTGTCTGCTTTTAGAGCTTACATCACTGTTTCTTCCATTGAAGCGATGCATGCACACTCACAACAAAAATTGTTTCTCCCCTCTTGTCGGTTGAGATGCAACGGACAACCAAGAATGTCAGAATATACATGGCGCGGCTAGTAGAAGAGTTTTAAAAAGAAAACTCATGTTGCAGAGCTTGATCAAGAAGTATGACATGGACAAGGACAACCTCATCAACTTTGGGGAGTTTGTCAAGTATGTGCAGGACCACGAGAAGGTTCTCAGGCTGTACTTCAAGAAAATCGACACCAATGACGACGGTGAGTTAGAATACCAAAAAGCCTGAATATATTATATTAAAAAAGAGTGAGTACTACTCCACACAGCGGACTGAAGCCATTTTTTTAATTATTTTTTACTCCCATCCTTTCACCTACACTACAGGTTGGGATCATTGTGAAGGACTCACTCACTCACTGCCTACTGTTACCTAAGCTTACCATACTTGTGCGTGTGTGTCATTGTGTGTGTGTGTGTGTGTTCACTGTTGTGTTTGTGTGTGTGTGTGTCACTGTGTGTATAGGTGTGTGTGTGTGTATGTGTTCACTGTGTATGCATGGATGCTCACGCTTTCAGGATGTCCTGAAGTTCAGGATTTTTTTTATTGCATGGAGCCGGCATCACCGGATTATGAGAGTTTGAGACGATGCATTTTGCTGGTATAGACGTCATGATTAACCAGAAGTGAAAGTGCAATGAGAGCCTGTCAATTACATTGAAAACTGTTGTTTCCCTTCAGCTTCCAGGGGGCATTGCCCCCCGGGAACCCCCAGGAGGGGTTAAGGTCCCTGCACTCCGCAAGGGCTTGCAGGATTTTTGAAATTTCGCTTGAGCACCCATGTGTATGTGTGTGTTCACTGTTGTGTGGTTGTGTGTGTGCAGACCTGCTTACCTGTACGATTTTGCCCTAATTTTTACGAAACAAAAGTCAAATTACGATAATTACGGCGACAAAAAACAACACACCTACAGTTGCATCAGCAAGCGATGCTTTTGAAACAATGCGGTGAAAAGTCATTCCGGTTCCCAGCATACAACGCGCGTCAATTTCTTTTAATTCTGTTTCAAGATGGCGTCAAAGTGACCGCGTGGTGAGAGTTCTAGGTCAAATGATCCAAAATCTGAGTTTGAAAGAGAAAAGGCCAATACATGGTTTAAAAAATGTTTTTAAAGGTCTCCCAGTGCACTATTGCTTGCATATAATTGTGTAATTACAAATAGTTTTCTTGTTAATCAGGTTTTGTGAAGAAAAAGAATCGGCCGCGCGTTGGATTAGGTTTTTTTCTCAAAATTACTATTTTTTGTTTAAGAAATTACAAATTTGCAAAATAGGGGTAAACAGGTGTGTGTGATTGTGTGTTTACCAGACATTGTCAGCTTTGTTTTGAATTACAATTTAAATAGAAATTTCAACTTACAGTGTTCCAGTTTCAGTGCGCATGTGTGTGCATAAATTGAAGCATGCAACTGACACAGTCATGTTTGAGATGCAGATAAATCACAGTATAGGCATAGATAGACATAATGCGCACACACAAGTTTTAGAATTTTGTATGCACACATACACACACACACACACACACACACACACACACACACACACACACACACACACACACACACTTTTATCTGCTCAATCATCACTCAGTCACACACTTTGTTAATATTTACCAGATGTGACTCCCGTGGGGATACCGGGGGGTCTTTGTATAAACAGTTCCCCCACCTTCTGGAAGTTCTGTGCTTGTAACTTCCTCCAGGATAATCTGTCACTCTCTTTGACTCTGCCTTTTTCCTTTGCTTACTGTCATCTACTATCTTTCTGCCTTACTGGCCCATTTTTTTTCAAGAAACACTTTCAAAAAGATTTCCTCCAGCCGAAGTCGGACTTGCTGGACCTAACTATTTCTTAGTTAGGCGCATGACGGCAGCATGACGCATCTGCGCTCATAATTGACAGGAAACTGTCTGAGCAATCGAAGAAGAAGAAGAAGAAGACCAGCTGTGAAGCGAAACTGGTAATGTTTTCAGCGATATAATTTGTCTGTTTGTTCCTGGCCGGCTAGCAGACTGACTGGCTGACTTTGTATGTGTGTATACATAGTATGTAAGGGCCGTGTACACATTCACAAATATGCGAAGATTCCGTGCGGAAACCCATGTGCAATCTGTAAATAAGTAAAAGAAAGAAGGCATGGCTCCCAGGGACCCCCATTTTGGGGGTCTATGAAGTACTGAAATTCTAAAGGACCCTCTAAAAGAATGTGCAAGGGGTCCCAGGGATGCACTAGAAAAAATTCTTTTTAGCATTCGCATTGCCACTGGGACCCTCTATCCCGCCTCTAGGACCCTCTATCCTGTAAGTGAAGGAGTCCCTGGGACCCCTTGTTTAGCGGGACGATTGGGAGCCCTGGAAGGGAAAAGATTTGCGCACGTGTCCGAATGTCCCCTAATCTGTAAATGTCTACCCTTCTTTCTTCCACTTACTTCTGGGTTTCCGTACGGAACTTACGGGTCTAATGTGTACACGGCCTAATCCGTAAATGTCTACCCTTCTTTCTTTCACTTACTTCTGGGTTTCTGTACGAAACTTACGGGTCTAATGTGTACACGGCCTAATCTGTAAATGTCTACCCTTCTTTCTTTCACTTACTTCTGGGTTTCTGTACGAAACTTACGGGTCTAATGTGTACACGGCCTAATCTGTAAATGTCTACCCTTCTTTCTTTCACTTACTTCTGGGTTTTCCGTACGGAACTTACGCGTCTAATGTGTACACGGCCTAATCCGTAAATGTCTACCCTTCTTTCTTCCACTTACTTCTGGGTTTCCGTACGGAACTTACGGGTCTAATGTGTACACGGCCTAATCCGTAAATGTCTACCCTTCTTTCTTTCACTTACTTCTGGGTTTCCGTACGGAACTTACGCGTCTAATGTGTACACGGCCTAATCCGTAAATGTCTACCCTTCTTTCTTCCACTTACTTCTGGGTTTCCGTACGGAACTTACGGGTCTAATGTGTACACGGCCTAATCCGTAAATGTCTACCCTTCTTTCTTCCACTTACTTCTGGGTTTCTGTACGAAACTTACGCGTCTAATGTGTACCCGGCCTTACACCATAATGTTTGAATGGAGAGACCGAGGAGGCTGAAACTTTGCATGCGCATAGGTAGTTAGGGTATCTAGGCCAAGTTTCATTTTCTTTCAGCGCCCCTTCTGTCTGGAACACCCTACCATATGAACTTCGTTCTGCTAAATCTTTCCAGTCTTTCAAAACCGCTCTTAAAACTCACCTCTTCCGGCAATACCTCTGATTTCTTCCTTGTCCTGTTTCCTGCCTTAAAATGATGTCCCCCACATTGTGGGTGGGTGGGTGTGCGCGCATATGTGGGTGTGGGCATGTGCGTGTGTGTGTGTGGCTGTGTGCATGTTTGTGATAGTTGATATTGTAGTAGCTTATGATTTATGTATTTATTTAAACAATTGTGAAGCGCCGTGAGCTCAAGAGAGAAAGGGCGCTCTATAAATGTTATTTATTATTATTATTATTATTATTAAGTTTGAAAATGAAGGTCTTTGGTCAAACAAAGTCACGGTGACTGAAGCAGAAAATGTGCCGCGCGGCTGGTGATGTAGCGTCTAGTCTTAACGCTCTAGTTGTGTTATATATATATATATATATATATCGTAAAGTTAAAGTTAAAGTAATTGAGTTTGTTTCTTAGGTTCACAAAACATACATTGGTTACAAAAAAAGTTTTATCAAAGCAAATTATATATATACATAAGAAGAAAGTTTAATGGTTTTTGATCGTTTATAATATTAGAACATTATTATTTTTTGTTATTTTACACAAGATTTTTACAATTTCTTTTGAATTAAGTGCTGGTTTGCTTTTATTGTGGACTTTCAATCTGTTGCAAAGAGAACAACCTTTCTCTTGGAGAAAGTCTTCTAGCTCAGTTTGAATGTTCACTGTGGACATTCTTTGCAGGCCGATATGCAGACTGAAGAGTCTTTCTCAAAGACGAAACAGCTGTCTTTGCATAGGCATTGTCTATCTCCCCCATTGGGAGAAAAAGTAAATCAGCACATTATTTTCTTTTATTCTTTTCAGAACACAGAACAAATCGTAAAGTTAAAATTAAAGTTTATTGAGTTTCTTTCTTAGGTTCACAAACTGATACATTGGACACAAACAAAGTTTTATTAAAGCAACTATATATATATAAGAGGAAAGTTTAATGGTGTGGTTGTTTTTTCTTCTTCATATATATATATATATAAAAAGAATTGCTGAATTGATGAAACTTTTCTGTATCTAATGTATGAATTTGTGAACTTCAGAAACCAGTTAACGTTATAAAATATTCTGTGTTCCTTTTAAAAAAAAAAAAAAAAAATTTTAATTAATAATAAAAAAAATAAAAATGTGCTGATTTACTTTTTCTCCCAAAGGGGGAGGGACACTAGTCACAGTGCCTGGTTTCTGAAGTTCACAAATTCATACATTAGATACAGAAAAGTTTCATCAATTCGGCATTTCAAATGCAACTTTTTAGTCCTACAGAGTTGTGTGGAGTGGGAAGTTTGGCTTGTGCGGCTGTTATCTTTTTCTGTATTATTTGATTCATCTGTCCTGCACAGCTCACCATCTGATGGTGATCGTTGGTCTATAGGATTTATTTCTTAACTATATATATATATATATATATATATATATCTTTATCAGGTTCCATCGACACTGCTGAAATTATGGAATCGTTCAGAAAACTGGGAGTCAACATTGACGAGAGGGAAGCCAAACAACTGTTGCAACGGTGAGTCTTTAACTCTCTTGTTCTGGTAGCAATAATGACAACCACATTTCCAGTTAATTTTGGCTGTTTAAGCCTACCCTACGTGGTCCCATATCTAGTGTGTGCTATGGGTTGTGTGATGTCATTGATGATCATAGCCCTGGAATGATGTTTTTTTGCTTAGACAAGTTAGGAAAGATTAGATGTATATCTCTAGACCGTTTTCTCAGATTGAGTCTTAACAAGTAGGTCTCTTTTAAATTTTATAATAAGAAAATCAATAATTTCTCAGTTTTCCTCTGGCAGTGAAGGGGTTAATACAGTGTTTAATTTTGATGCACATGTTTATGTCTCTATCTGATACTCAAAAACTGCCAACTGACGCACTGGTACGCTCAGTGCGTCATTCACCGGCAATGACACATTTTTGTACAACAGCGATTCAACACCCATGTCATTAAAACCCTTGAAATCAGGGTCTGTTAGTCAATGATATTGTGTTCCTAAATTTGGGCAGTAAGGATTGACCCTATTCTAAATGTGTCACAGAGAAATCCCACAACATTGCAAACAAGATCTTTTCTGTAGCTAGGTAAGTTTAACCCTTTCACCGCCAAAGTCGCATATTAGCACCACAGTGATTTAACACCTATGTCACTAAAAAGCATCAAATTGGGGTCTATTATCCAAAGACCCTATTGTCTTAGTTTTGGGAAGTAAGGATAGACCTTATTTTATATATGTCACAGAATAATCCCCAATACTGTATATGGATTTTGTTCTCTACCCAACTAATTTCAATGGACGTTTTTGGCTGAAATATGGCTGTCGGTGAAAGGGTTAATGGAAATTTTTGGCTCAAAGATGGCTGGCTGTGAAAGGGTTAAAACATATCACATTGTGTACATAGCAAATTTTCACCTGGCACGCAGCTTTTCGAGAAAAAACCCAAAACTGTTTTAAAAGTATACGGAGAAACCCCCTGCAATATCGCAAGTCACCCAGTAAAAATCTGAAGACATGTTAGTTTTTGGTAAAGGTCAAGATGTGCCACCCCCCCTGCATTTCTCGGTTAATTGTATTTTTCCGTTATTGCCTTTCTTACCATACATAAAGCTGTATTTTAGGAACATTTTTAGCTAATAACCTTTTTGGAATACTAACCCTAACCCTAACCCTAGCCCTAACCCTAACCCTACCCCCCACCGTATAAGACGGAAAAACGCAACGAACCACAACTGTGACAAATCGCGGTGTACTGCAGTACATAGTGGGGGGTAGGGTTAGGTTTAGGGTTAGGGTTAGGGTTAGTATTCCAAAAAGGTTATTAGCTAAAAATGTTCCTAAAATACAGCTTTATGTATGCTAAGAAAGGCAAAAACGGAAAAATACAATTAACCGAGAAATGCATGGGGGGTGGCACATCTTTACCTTTACCTAGTTTTTTTTATAGGGAAGGAAGGTGGCAGGATGGTTAAGGTATTCGCCTGCCAATTCAGTGCGTGAGTGACCTGGAGTTCGAATCCCAAGCCTTGCCCTCCCTTTCCAGCTTGACAGGAAACATTGATCTGAACCCCGAGCCCTTTAGGAGGGGGGGGGGGGGGGGGGGGGGGGGGGGGGGGGGGGGGGGACTTGAAGCAAGTCTGACCTGTGCGCTTCTGGCACGTGAAACAAATCCACAGTAGTGAAACATTCGATAAGAGCAGGGAGAGTCCCACTATCTGGTATGAACCAAACCGATAGTGAGGTTCCCCCCTTGAGTCCAACGCCCACTTTCAGTTTCACATGCAGCACTTAGAAAAAGGTTTCGATTTTAACCCCTTCACTACCAGAGGTAAAAAGAAATTATCGATTTTCTTATTATAAAATTTAAAAGAGACCTGCTTGAGTCAATCTGAGAAAAATTTAATGGTCTAGAGATATAATCCATCCTGACTTGTCTAAAAGCCAAAAACCATCATTCCAGGACTATGACATCAAAAGTTATGACATCATCATTCAATGACATCAAACACCATGTAGTCTAGTAGACAATGGGACTGGGCAGGGAAGGGGTTAACCCTTTCACCGCCAGCCATATTTCAGCCAAAACTTTCCATTAAATTTACCTGGGTAGAGAACAAAAATCCATCTGCAGTATTGGGGATTCTTCTGATATATATAAAATAAGGTCTATCCTGCTTACTTCCCTTCCTAATCAAAATCCGAACTAGTGTCCCACATGTGTCCAACTGGGACCGAGAGGACGATAAACAAATATTCGACTTACTTCCCAAAACTAAGACAATAGGGTCTTTGGATAATAGGCCCCAATTTGACGCCTTTTAGTGACATAGGTGTTAAATCACTGTGGTGCTAAAATGCGACTTTGGCGGTGAAAGGGTTAATTAAGGCGACCTTTTTTTCTCTCTTCAAACCTTTCAGTATGGACAGAGACGGTACGCTCAAGATCAATTGGACGGAGTGGCGAAACTACCTCATCCTCTCCCCGATCAAGAACATGCACGACATCCTGCACTACTGGAGACACGCCTCCGTGAGTTCTCTCCCCTCCCCGCCCACCACCTACCCACCCCCTGCCCGCCCCCTGCCCGCCCCCGCCTCTCTCTTTGTACTCTCTCTCTCTCCCTCTCTCTCCCTCTCCCTCTCTCTCTCTCTCTAGCTCTCCTCTCTCTCCCTCTCTCTCACTCTCTCTCACTCTCTCTCACTCTCTCTCTCTCTCTCTCTCTCTCTCTCTCTCTCTCTATCTATCTCTCTCCCTCTCCTCTCTCTCTCTCTCTCTCTCTCTCCTCTCTCTCTCCCTCTCTCTCTCTCACTCTCACTCTCTCTCTCTCTCTCTCTCCATCTCTCTCTCTCTCTATCTCTATCTCTCTCTCTGTGTCTAAACAGAATACTTACCCACTGATTTGGTTGATACCGTATATATACCATATTTTTCAGACTATAAGCACACCTTTGTATAAGGCACACACCCTAAATTTTACTCAAAATTCATATGTTGTTATTCTATTTTCTTACTATATTAGTAGTCATGTTATAAGACGCAGAGGTCTCGGTCTGGGGAAAAAAAGAATCGCCTTATGCAGTGGAACCTTGCTTATAAGACCTTCAAAAATCATCCAAAATGAGGTCTTATAAGGGAGCAAGGGAGATAATTTTAATGCTTACAAAGAAGAACAATGTCCTGGAGAAGTAGGTCTTATGTGGGAGGGAGTCTTATAATGGGAGGTCCTATAAGGGAGGTTCCACTGTAGTCAGCAAAATACGGTATTTCTACATTTTTAATTCGCTCGCATCACGACGATTTTCAGTTATTCCAAAACTCAACAAATCACTCCAGCCATACACACAAACAAAACAGACATAAACAAAAAGAGAAATGAAAGAAGATTACAGGCTTTTACTTCAGGTTTAGACATAGGGAAGTGGTAGATCAGACTTTTTAATATATAGATTTTACATAGAAAAACTCTCTACAGGAATTGGTTTCCTCTCTACAAACGTAAAGTAAGATGCAAAAAAAAAAGGGTCTAAGGGAGCGAAGCGAGTTTAGAAGTGACCAAGGCATGCCCAGATTTACTTCCCTTGTAGCGAGTTCCTCGAAATGACTGCTTTGCATTTCTTCCGCACACATAGGTGCGGAACGATGCCATTGAGTTAAAGCATGTTGTGGTGGTTTGCGGTGTTCAGATCATCGACATAGGGGAGAACAGCCTGATTCCCGATGACTTCACGGAGACCGAACTGCAGACGGGCATGTGGTGGCGCCACCTGGTGGCCGGGGGAGGGGCGGGGGCCGTGTCTAGGACGTGCACTGCTCCGCTGGACAGGTTGAAAGTGTTGTTACAGGTGTGTAGTGTGTGTGTGTGCATGCGTGTGTGTGTTGTTGCAAATATTGTTTTCATTTTTAAAAAAATTAACAGACTCAAGACGAATGAGCTGGATCCGAGTTTTCAAGAGGTTTTGATTTCTGGCGTGTAACCAGGTTTCCGGTGCGAAGTCATAACTATTTTCAGTTTGCTTTGACCTTGCCTCTTTTGAAATCAACCAATCATTGCATAGTTTGCATTCAGCTTTGGTTGTAGAGTGGGGTCAAAGATCGGAATGTGAAATTTTCCTTCTTTCTATGTGTTAGCTGTTTTCGTCAATAGGAGTAGGTATTCCAAAGGGGTTTTCAATAATACATGCTACACATTGTCTGTTGCTACAGTTTGATAGATCTTTTGATCCTGATTAATGTGATACCAGAAACAAGTCTGTGTGGTAAAAAATAAAAAAGTTATGACGTTTTATGTGATTTTTAGACTTAGAAAATTTTTCGGCAACATTTTTGTGCCATTTTCACTCGCACACAGCAAAAAATCATAAAGTCACAGAGATCTCAAAGTTCTGGTTTTTAATCTTTATATACTGATAATCAAACACACAAAATTTGTTGACATCAAATGCTTTACAAAAAAAGTTGTAAATCTCCAAACTCAGTCAAAAATTAAGTTATTTCCACAGATTCTTGGAACAAAATCGCACAATGGGGGTAATTCAAAGGTCTGGTACACAGTTGTTTTCAGTACCATAACTACAAAATCTTGATTACAACTTTATAGTGATAAAGAGATTATGCTCAATTTTTTTCAGAACTCTGTTTGTGATAGTTACATCATACTGGTCCAATGAAAATGGTACATCATCGAATTTGAGCGCCTGGCCAAAAAGGATCAATTTTGAAGGTTTTTCAAATTGCTATAACTTTGTCATTTTTAATGCTACTGAGTTGCACTTTATACCAAATTGTCAAGTTTTTAATGTCCTCTACTCTGAAAACAAGTAAAAGTGCTAAATTTACAAAACATTTAAAATTTTAATGCTTTTTTTAACAAAAATATTCAAATTTTTAATTTGTTCACATTTTCAACTTTCTTTTTTTTTTCGTCGTGAATGAAAATTATGAATAAAAACTCATACCAAATTGTACTTCTGTCTTTTGTGGTTCTATTGGTGTACTTTTTATTCTTGTGTATGATGTGTTATTATTTTAAAATATTTGTTGAAAATACCAACCGTATTGGAGATTTTGGCCGCTGCCAGAGCCTTCAGACTAAGGCCGTCGGCACCCCCTGGCACTTCATGGCTTTGGATGAGCGTGCCCCTTTACTCAATATTAACTAAAATGGTTCTATCTAAAAGAAAATTGAATGCTCTTTAAAACCATGTACTTTTTGAAAGGGTGGGGCAATGTTAAGCTGGTTAAAATTTAGTTCAAACTGTTCAAAATATCGAAAATAACATTTTTGCATAAAAGTTACACCGATCGAAAGCTTGGGGTTTCCTCTTCCCGTGACAACATGTTCTATTTTTATCCGACCAATGGGCATGCTCAAACAATTGCCAAAAAGGCGTGCAGCGCGTGACGTCAAGTAGCTGGACAACAATACAACAAGGAACAAAAAACAAATATTTTTGCATGATGCACATAGACTTGATTGAGTTATGCCGTAATGCATTATTCAAACTGACAACGTCAAATTCTTTGGCAAGCAATGCTTTGACAGGTGAGTTTCCCTCAGTCCTGAGAGGTTCCTGGCACGTTCAGGTGGAAACCCGGAACCAGGAATCAGATCTTGGAACCATTTCGCCACCTGCAACATAATAAAACAGAATATATGCGTCAGTTCTTTGATTTAACTTTTATTTTCCGAAATGAATACTTCCATATATTTTCATTTTTAGCAACTAAGCAAGACACCACAAGTGCTTTGCGTTAAGATTCTGTTGTGAAGTCCTTACATGAATTTAAACTTGAGGGAAAAAACCAACTTCAATCCACAGTCCAATTTTTTTTCCCCACCTGAAATATAATTTTCCCATCTTTTTTTTCAAAGACAAAGTAAAATGAAGCTAATATTTAAATAATCTGAAACGAATCTCCAAAATTTATTTGAAAACTCCTAATTAGCCCACTCCCAGTACAGTGATTATGAATCACATCAGGTGGTAGTTGACCTCCTGTCAGTCGTTGACGACCACGGATGTTGGGCCCTAGGTCAGGCAATGCAATAGAACATTGTATTAATTTAGTCGCACACACAGAACGAGAGAAAGGTTATGTGCGTATGTTCATGCATATTTGCATGTGTGTGAGCTATTAATAAAATTATTATAATTATATTATGTCTTTGTTGAACTTCGTTTTTAAAATTTTAAGCGCATATATAAAAATTTAGTCTCTCTCTCCCCTTAGTGTGTGTGCGCGCGAGAGAGAGAGAGAGCGGGCATGGGAATTGTTAGAGACAAAAAAATCTGAAAAGCCCCCCCCATTTTTACAGCATTAAAATATAATATTATCATAAAAATTGAAGTATTTAGTAACTTAAAGTTTGCCTTAAAAAAAAAAATTTGCGGACAATTCCCATGCCTGCAGAGAGAGAGAGAGAGAGAGAGAGAGTTTTAGGAAGTCAGTTGCCTGAAACTTGAAACTGCATCAAATTGTCTTAATTCAGGTACATCCACATGCACTGTGTGTTGTGTGTGTGCATATAACCCAGTTGGGTCTTTAATTGTATGTTTATTATTGGGTTGCTAGGTGCTTGAGTTAAGTTCCTTGTAGTGTGTGTGTGTGTGTGTAAAATAAAGCGTGCAGAAATCAAAATCTCATGTTTGTGAATGAGAAACAGCAGACCTTTATCAATCATTCAATGTATTGTTACTGTTAGTGTGTGTGCATTCTCCAGTATCTGTTCATTGTTAATGAAACACAATATTGAGAACAATTGACTGTTTTTTGTAGTTTTGCTTAGCATTAACTAGTTTCGATTTTGTTGGTAGCCGTAGGTCTAGGCCAAGACAACGTTTACTTAGGCCTAGCATGATATTCCTCTCTATCTCAGAATCTGGGTTGAACTGAAGTTGAAGATGCTTCACTTTACTGACTAAAGGTTTTCAATTCAGAAACAAACAGTTGAATCTTTTGCAAAATACATGCAGAAGTCTAGAAGCGCAATAATTTTAACCAAAACAATTACTGATTTGAATAAGTATTGGGTAAAAAACGAGGAAATATAATTCTGATCCTAGGCCTAGGCCGATCGAAAAACAGAATCGAATATTGCCAAGGGAAGTCACTCAGTCTAACTAGTCAGACAGACCATTTTTTCAACATCACGTGATCTCACATTTTGATCGATTTCTTTAAAAATCTTTCAATTTTATTCCTAATTACATCTTTAAGCGTTAATAATAGGCTTTTTCCAAAACATCTATAATGGTTATGATCGGTTTACATGATGAGAAAAAATTAGCTCGGCTTCGATAGTACTCGACTGCTCGCCGTGTCAAAGATTTGATTTCTAGCTCAAGAACGATGTCATGTTTTACGGAAATACAAAACTTTACAACATCATATATGCATAAAAAATGCACGAATATAATCTTAAACAGCAATACTCACCTAGCATGGAATCAATATCGTAGATAATTTCAAGATGGGCAATATTTTCGCGATGAAACTGAACCTCTGTTAGCGTTGTCGTGCGTGCGCCATTTTTGTCGGCCAGTTGTAAATGGCTGAATGAGGTCACGCGCTTCGCGGAGTTTGGGTTCGTGGTTGAGCGTGCCCATTGGTCGGATACAAATAGAACATGTCGTCACGGGAAGAGAAAACCTCAAGCTTTCGATCGGTGTAACTTTCACGCAAAAATGTTGTCATTTTCGATCAGAAATTTTACTTTGAATAGTTTGAACTAAATTTTAACCAGCTTAACATGACCCCACCCTTTCAAAAAGTGCATGGTTTTAAAGAGCATTCAATTTCCTTTTAGATAGAACCACTTTAGTTAATATTGAGTAAATGGGCAGGCTCATCCAAAGCCATGAAGTGCCGGGGGGTGCCGACGGCCTTAGTCAGAAGGCTTGTCGGCGGCCCAAAACTCCAATACGGTTGGTATTTTCAACAAATGTTTTAAAATAATAACAAATCATACACAAGAATAAAAAGCACACCAAAAGAACCACAAAAGACAGAAGTACAATTTTGTATGAGTTTTTATTCATAATTTTCATTCAGGAAAAAAAAGAAAAAAAGTTGAAAACAAACAAGCAAAAATCGGGATTCTGGGCAGTTTGTCACAGCTGCAAGGCAGGGCTTTGGAAGCCTTACTTCATAACTTGGTTTGGTGATATTTTACGAACATAGTCGAATGCCCAGTCCACAGAAACAAGGCGGGAATAATTTGCCGTCCCATGAATTTTGCGGAGTTAATGAACCTATAATCTATGCATGTACAAATCTGTGCTAGATAAATAATGTAGTAATAATTTGGATTTCATCTAGCGCTCTTCTCACATGAACTCAGTGCGCTTTACAATGGCTAACGAAAATTTAAAAAGCCAACAAATGAATCTCTCTGTCAGCATTTATCATTATCAGAAGATCATGTGGATTCTTCGTCAACTATTTCTTAGTGTTAACTCACTCGGGATGCTGAATACTTTCCCTCCTAAAGAACTTTAACCCGTGTGGATCAAATATACTGTCCCCAAATCCTAGAATTCCTGGAATTCCTCACTCACGCTGGCTCTGCGACTTGGAGAATAGTGTCGGCAGTAGAGGGGCTTATGTAGGTGGTGTCCTGAAGCAGGCTCCATGGAACTACACGAAGCGGACTCAGCAGCGTGCAGTGTCTCCTCGGTTTGGTTGCACTCCTGAGGCCTAACATAGATGCGCTCCCCTGGACTGCTGGTCTCGGATTCTGCGACCTGAACAAACAAGGGGTGTAGCTGCGAATTGGGATTCGGAATGAGCGGTCTTGTGGAGCAACGCCACTGTAGGCCCAGGAAGGATGGGGCAGCAACAAAATATAAAATCTTAAGAATTCAAGATCATAGGACAAAGTCTATTTTTTTTCTTTTTTGCTGTCCCATCTTATGCCGTACACCGTTCCCACGCTGCTCATTCGCAATCCCAACTCGCAGCCACACCCGGCTTGTCTTAGGTTGCTAGACTCTGAATCAGCAGTCCAAGGGGAGCGCATGTGTGTGGACTGCTGAGTCACTTTGGTGAGTTCAGTGGAGTCTGTTCTGAGCTCATACGCAGGACACCCACCACCTGGTGACAGACCATTGAAAACTGAAAACAGGAAAGCATACGTACTTCACCCATTAATGGCCTAATGGAACGCAGAAGAAGATGAAGAAAGAAGCTGTGCCCCACATTTGGAGATCGTTCCTTCACTTTAAAACAAACAAAAAAAATTACTTTTTGCTTATTTGATTTGTGATACAGACCTGTTACTTTACTCTTTTTGAGTAGATTCTACGCAATTTGGACTCTACTACTCTTCAAAATTGAAAAATAATGCTCCTAATACTCATGTCAGTGAACATTGTTTGCTTGGTTTCATGAATAAAACCACACATTTGTTCAGCAAAAACTACTCATTTCAGCTATCAGATACTCAAGACTTGTTAGGGGTCAACAGTCTGGACTGATATTTGTGAACTTTCTATTTGTTTTTATTTTTAATTCAGTGATGGTTCCAAAGAGCAACATGAACATCGCGTCTTGGGTTTCAAGCAGATGCTGATGGGAAGGGGGCATCAAGTCTCTGTGGAGGGCAACGGCCATGAACGTCACAAAATCCGCACCAGAGTCCGCCTACAAGGTTCATGGCCTAAAGAACAGCGTGCTGTGTTGTATTGTATTGGGTGCTAGTGGTGTTGTACTGTGTGATGTTATGGGTATTGTATGTAGTTGTACTGTGGAGGGCAACGGCATGAACGTTCATCAAAATCGCACAGGTCCGCCTCAAATCACTGCCTACGCAAAGGTGCTGTGTTGTTAAAAATTTTGTATTGTACGCTGTGGTGTTGTACTGTGTTGTACATATTGTATTGTGATCTATACGGGAGGGGCAACGGCTAGGAACGTCATCAAATCGCACCAGAGTCGCCCTCAAATTCAATGGTTTTACGAACAGGTGCTGTGTTGTATTGTAATTGTGTGCTGTGGTGTTGTCCTGTGGGTACATTATTGTATTGTATTGTAGCTGTGGAGGGGCAATGGCATGAACGCGTTCAAAATCGTCGTCAAATGTGCGCTGTGGTGTTGTACGTGTTGATGTAGGAGATGTTTGTATTGTACGTTGTGGGATTGTATTGTATGTATGTGGAGTGGCAAACGGCAGAACGTCTCAAATCACCACCGAGGCTGTCGGTGTATTGCTGTTGTGCGTCAGGGCTCCCAATCTTCTTCTCGCACCAAACAAGGGGTCCCAGGACTCCTTCACTTACAGAATAGAGGGATCTAGAGGCGGGTGGTTAGAGGTCCAGTGGCATAGCGACTGTAAAGGAAATTTTTCTAGTGCATCCCTCAGGGACCATGCATTCTTTAGAGGGTCCATTAGAATTTGTAGTGCTTCGTAGACCCCCAAATGGGGGTCCTGGGAGCCATGCGTACTGGGGAGGGGCAACGGCATGAACGTAGTCAAAATTGCCACCAGATTCCGCTAAAATTCATGGCCTCTACGAACAGGTGCTGCGTTGTTATTGAGTGTTATGCTGTATTGTGGGCTCATTTTGTAGTATTCGCATGTACACACGGTGTGGTGTTGTGCATGCGTAGTGTCAGGGTTTCTAAAAATGTAGAGATTGTGCGTATTTACCACTAGAGCTCTCAAATACCCCCTACTATCTACAAACCATGCGTGAGATTGACCATTTGTGTCTGTCAACCCGTCGTTACTTTCAGTAAGCAACGACGGTGCAGGTACTAACAATCTGCTAGTCGTCTCTATCTGTCTGCTGCCAACAACAGTTATACAAGGCTTCAGGAGCTGATTTAGGGGCAGGCATGGTAAATCCCCCCAAATCTGTTCTTTCCCGCACCTAATCGGGTCTAAGCGCGGGCAGCGCACCGCATATTTGCAGAAACTGACCCACATTTTTTAAAACCGCTCGCCTGCGGAATTCCTGCGTCGTCTGCAAATCCGTAGTCTGCACAAACCCGAAAGGAACTAGAGCAGGAATGAATGATTTCTCAACATTTCATTGGTTCCTTTACAATGTTAGTGTAAGCAACAATCGCGTTCATCTCGTTTTTACCGCATGACAGTTGCGAGAGTCGTACGCCATGTGAATTTTCTTCAAAATGAAAGCAGACAACGATGCTCCCTAGATTGTATTTTGTGTGGCAAAGTGAAACGAATAATATCCTCTGCCAAACGACGGTGTGAGAAGATGATTGGCTTGAAAACAGCTGACTGCATCACAGTCTCGGAGAAGCAGACCGAAGATAACGACACTAGTGCGAGGGTCTGGGAACACCGATTCCAAGACGAACTAAAAATCTGCTGAAAGAACGTGGCCACCTTTTTTCATGCTTAGGGGAGCGCCCCACTTTTTCAATCTTAGGGGGGAGCAGCCCCCACTTTTTCAAAATCCTAAGAATCAGCTCTGTAAGGAATAATCCCTGGTCCGGGTTAGGGGCCTTACCAGTCTTATAAGTCTTGCCCAATTGAAATCTCCAAGTAGGCCTTACATTCACTCAAGGTCCTTACAAGTCATGACGGCTGCAAGAAAACTGCCCTGAGCAGCAGATCATACTCAAATAGATTGCAGAAGCAGCGATTTTACACTTGAGAAACATCGCTACGGCACTAATTTCACCTAAACCCCATCCCCCACCTTCCAGTTTCAACTGACCCGTTAGCAGACGAACGACTACAACTCGAAGTTGTTAAGAAGGAAATTGGACTGAAATCTCGTTTTATCCCTGGGTCGTTTGCGAGAAAACGTGTATATCTGTGTTAGCCCATAGTTTTTCTATCTGCTTAGACATTGTTCACAATGCTGGGGAATTGTTCCTTTCAAGATCGTTGCTAAAAGAGGCAGATTATCCTAAGGCCTACAGGTCTTACAAGCGTCATTACTTGGGATAAACTGAAAAGCCCTGAACCTAGCGGTATGCTGGCTTTTGCGTTGATGACGTTTATTTTTGTGCTTTCTTTCCTTGATGCGGCGACGCGCTCGCAGGTTAAAAGGATGGGTGAAGGGGGACGCAGAGGAAACTGACCCCTGTTGCAGCGGTTGATGCAGGGTTGCCGCTGGGGCCCAAGCCCAGTTAAACAAACACCCCATGGAGGTCTGTTGAAAAACAAGTAAAAAATAAGTTATGGATTATCTTTATTTATTTCTTCACTTATGCTCTTTAGTACATCAATGGAAGTATGTATGTTTGCTTTGCCGCATGTCATGTAACTTTCAAAACCAACCTGAAAAACAAATCTATTCTCTGAACACTACTGGACACCATGATCGGATTGTGAGAATGAAAGATGTGTGTGGATGATGAATAGGCCTGGGAAAGTTCCGGAGACAGAAAGTGTGTGTGTGTGCATGGCGCTGCTGGCATGTGGCTTATGCACGTGGTGTGGGGATGTGTGTGTGTTTGGGATGTGTGTTGTATGTATCCGACGTACGTACGTATGTATGTATGTTTATGATACTGTATGTATGTGGCATGCGCGGGTAAATGAATGCTATGTTCGTCAGTGTGTGTGTTGTGTGCGTGCGGTTGGGGCTTATGGGGATTGATGTGATTTGACTAAATGTAGTTTGGTAAAGCGACAGAGCAGCTAGCCTGGAATGTGCGCTATATAAGTTTCCTTTATTATTATTATTAGATTAATTATTGTATATATTGACCAAAAAAATTCAATTAAAAAAAAAAGGGGTGAGTAAGCGGTTGACGGGGGGGGAGGTAATACCGTATTCTTTGGACTATAAAGCGCACCTTCCCCCCGCCCCAAATGTTTACACAAAATTCAGATTGTGTTGTTATAGTTTCTTACTATATTACCAGTCACACTATAAGGCGCAGGGAAAAAGCTCGCATGATATCAGACCTGTTTACCCATAGGATTTCACCATTATTTTGTACACAGTATCTGACCAAAAATATGATAAGTATGGTACATGTGGGGAAAATATGGTGAAATGGTGAAAACAAATATCATTTAGAAACTGTATATCATAGAAACTGTATTTGGCCTGAGTAAGGAACGTGGGGAGCTCTGTGTGTGTGATTGTAGGATGTGTCTGTTGTTCTTGTGTTGTCGAAAACTTTCCTCTTGGAGTACTCCTATTTTGCAGATCTGTTACTCTGCGCGAAAGAGTAGTATTCTACTGCAATTTGGGCCTCTACTACTCTTCAAAATTGAAAATAATGCTCTAATCACTCATTTTCTGTATGTTTTGTGTGTGTATGACTGGAGTGATTTTGTGAGTTTGGTTTAATAAATTCAAAATCGTGGTGATGCGAATGAGTTAACCATTTCACTGCCAGCTTTGCATAACAAATTTAACACCCATGTCCACTAAAAGGCATCAAATCAGTGGTCTGTCAATTCTGATTCAAAGACCCATGTTCTCTTCATTTAGGGAAGTGGGCATAGGCCTACTTTAAATCAGTCAAAGAGGAATCCAGGAATATAAAAGCAGACAGATTTTTCTTCTACCCAAGTAAGTTTTAATGAAAATTTTGCCTGACAAAAGGCTGCGGCGAAGGTTAATCATTTTGAAACCAAATCATAAATAAAAACAACAAGGAACCCAAGTTATCTCTTCCATCGGGTCAGATTTGCTCCGATGTGCGAACTTTCGCGGTTCGAAAAAAACCGGTTCAAGTTGCTGTGAACCGTTTTTTCGTTTGGCCGCAATTTAATGCTCCCAAAAAAATAGATGATTTTGACAAAAAAACAGATGTTTGTGGCAAAAGAAAAGACCATCTAACCTTAACCCTAACCATCCCTAACCACGGAAAAGAACCAAGAAATAGAGCAGGAGGGTTGTAAATCTACATATTTTGCCGACAAATCGATGTACAAAGCCATGCAATTATACTATTTTTTTGCTGGAACCATTCCTTTTTTTGGTTGATAAAATTTAAGTCGTTTGTAAACTGCAACTGAAAGTAAGTTTTCTTTTCCCCCCCCTCCCAAACAACACTGATCTCAGCGCAGATTGGGTGTTTGTAAACAAAGAGTAGCTGTTTCTAGTTGTGGTGGTGTATGGCTTTGACTTTGACTTTGACTGAGTGTTGAGTTGCGTGTGTGTGTGTCATACCTCATAAGTTTCTTATTGATTTATGTGTGCGCT